>JAODUO010001699.1:12500-45000 GCA_025642075.2 Ridgeia piscesae | reverse complement strand
TGCACACTGGTGGTGCACACTGGTGGTGCACACTGGTGGTGCACACCGGTGGTGCACACCGGTGGTGCACACCGGTGGTGCACACCGGTGGTGCACACCGGTGGTGCACACCGGTGGTGCACATTTGTGGTGCACACCGGTGGTGCACACCGGTGGTGCACACCGGTGGTGCACACTGGTGGTGCACACCGATGGTGCACACCAGTGGTGCACATCGGTGGTGCATACTGGTTGTGCACACCGGTGGTGCACACTGGTGGTGCACACGGGTGGTGCACATTGGTGGTGCACACCGGTGGTGCACACCAGTGATGCACACCAGTGGTGCACACTGGTGGTGCACACCGGTGGTGCACACTGGTGGTGCACACCAGTGGTGCACACCAGTGGTGCACACTGGTGGTGCACACCAGTGATGCACACCAGTGGTGCACACTGGTGGTGCACACCAGTGATGCACACCAGTGGTGCACACTGGTGGTGCACACCAGTGATGCACACCAGTGGTGCACACTGGTGGTGCACACCAGTGGTGCACACCAGTGGTGCACACTGGTGGTGCACACCAGTGATGCACACCAGTGGTGCACACTGGTGGTGCACACCGGTGGTGCACACTGGTGGTGCACACCAGTGGTGCACACCAGTGGTGCACACTGGCCATGAGTGTTTGTTGAGATATGACAGACCAAGAGGAAGCCGTAGCAACATCTTGCATTATCACAACATCATAATGCCATTAGTAAGTTCACGTATAATGGCAGAACTAAGTGACTGTTCAACTGGCCGTTCCTTGGCTGTATGAATGAGACCTTGTGATAGAGCAGTGAAGTGTGCTGTGTTATTACACATCAGTATATCAACATATAACAGAAACATCACGTGATTCTTTGTTTTCTTTCAGATTTCCAAAAAACTCAACTATATTGAATGTTGATTGAAACAAGATTCAGCCATTGGCAAGTGTAGAGACTGACCAAGAGTGACCCCTTCACAAGTATAGAGACTGATCAGGAATGGCTACTTCACAAATGTAGAGACTGATCAGGACCAGGAGTGGCCACTTCACAAGAATAGAGCCTAATCAGGTGTGACTATTTCATAAAGCCCAATTAGGAGTGACCTGTTCACAAATGTAGAGCCAACTTCACAAATCTAGAGACTGACCAGGAGTGACCAGTTCATGAGTGTAGAGACCTATCTGGAGTGACCAGTTCACAAGCATAGACGCTAATAAGGTGGTACCAGTTCACAAGTTCAGTTTAAACTGACCCGATGTCAAAAGTGCAGAGACTGACCAGTTCATCAGTGTATACTGAACAGTTCACCAGTGCGTAGACTGACCAGTTCATCAGTGTATACTGAACAGTTCACCAGTGCATAGACTGACCAGTTCATCAGTGTATACTGAACAGTTCACCAGTGCGTAGACTGACCAGTTCATAAGTGCAGAGATGGATCAGGAATGACTCATTTTCAAGTTTAGACACTGACCTAGAGTGACTAGTTCGCACAAGATCTGTGAGAGAAATTTCATGATGAATACCTTTGAAAGAGAAAACAATTCTTCCCTGCACTTGTTGAATACGACAAATGCTTCAGCTAGCAGCATGGATCCAGCCATGGGCTTATCCCCAGCAGGGACCACCATCTACAGAGTGATACTGCCCATTGTGTGTACATGTGGCATTCTTGGAATTACTCTAACAATTGTCATATTGAGTCGCAAACACATGTGTACTTCAACAAATTGCTACTTGATGGCATTGGCAGTCGCTGATTTGCTGTTTCTGCTGCTGTTTGCTACAATCCTGGCTGATAATCAGTTTGTGCTGTACAGCAAAGAATACTACAACTACACCATCTACATCAACTACGCAGTTATTTTCATGCAGATATTCTTGCTTGCATCTATATGGCTCACGGTGGTACTAGCCATGGAGCGCTACATTGCCATTTGTCAACCATTTCTAGCAGCTAAGATGTGTACAGTAAACAAGGCACGTGTCATCATCATCCTCATCTACATGTTTGCACTCATCTGCCGCATGCCTAACTTCTGGGAGAGTCGTGTAGTAACCATCTACGACAAGCTGACCAACACAACGTTGACGTACATTGAGGCAACACAGTTCTCAATCAACCGATACTACATGATTGTGTATCCTTGGGTTATTGATGGCATCTTAACATCAATCCTACCATTCCTTCTGCTTTTCATGCTCAATGTTCGTCTTGTGTGGGAAGTTCGCAAGTCAACACGCTACATTCAGCGTAATTTGATTGTTGAGAAATCGGCGGCTAATGTGATCCAGCGTGAGGAACTGCAGATTACAATAATGCTGATCAGCATTATCATCGTGTTCCTCACATGTCAAGCACCTTATGTTATCTACACAGCTATTGTGAGTATCAACGCCTTTCAAATGGCCACAGTACACTTCATGTTATTCCGTTACATCACACAGCTGCTGCTCACTCTCAAGTCAGCCATTAACTTCATCTTGTACTGCTGGTTCAGTGAAAAGTTCTGGACAACTCTCAAGAAGGTCTTCTGCATCGAGCAGTGTCTCTTCATGCAGAAACCAATTAATCTTGATGGAGTGTCGCAGAATGGTACAAGTTATTGTCATCTGCGGTCTCTCAATGGAAACACTCGTGACACTGTTTTATGATCCAGCTTGCAGACATACTGATTATTAAGCTGGAGAAACATGTATGGTTTGGCACTGACATATGTACTGCAGGAGAGACAGCTTAGTCTCAAGCTGAATGAAAATCAGTTCCATATTCCATGGTTGTTCAATAGGAATGCTGGCTGTAATATGAGGAATGGTATGCACCTCAGTACAACCAACTATTTAAACTGATCTCAGAAGTAAAACAAATATATGTTTGTATCAGATAATGTTATGAAACTGAAATATGTCTGTCTGTCTTGTATGTCTGCCTGTCTGCCTGTCTGCCTGTCTGCTTGTCTGCCTGTCTGCCTGTCTGCATGTCTGCATGTCATGTCAGTTCAACAAAATGGGATTGATCCATTTTGAATATATATATATATATATATAATTTGTAAACTATGTTATTATGTACTTAATTATTGTAATTATGCCAAGAAAAAGAAACTGAATAGAACAATATTCATTGCACGAATTGGCATTTTAATTGAAGGACTGCTATTTCAATTGAACATATATGACAGTCTTTGTTAGGTAGAGCACATTCCAGTGCATCAGATTTAAGATGTGTTCCCTAAGTTTGAATGTGTAATTAACCATTGGCATAGACATGGCTGTATATAGAAAATAATTGTTTTCTGTGTGCACTGTTGGATAATTCAAAATCAGGTATTGATATGATATGTATATGTATATGTATATGTATATGTATATGTATATGTATATGTATATGTATATATATATATATATATATATATATATATATATATATATAATATATAATATATAATATATAATATATAATATATAATATATAATATATAATATATAATATATAATATATAATATATAATATATAATATATAATTTTAATATAATATAATATAACATGCTTAATGATAACATATAAAATATATATATATATATATATATATATATATATATATATATATATATATATATATATATATATATGAACAACATATTTAATTTGAATGTGTTGTGCTGGGTGTACTTTGTTGTTGTGAGTGGTGATGTCTCACTTTGATCTGCATTAATCATCTAAGTGTAACGTTAAATAAATGTGTTTTTAAATAATGATGTTTTTCTTTATGTTACAAAGTATCTTGGCCACATTATCTGCAGTGATGCTAAAGATGTCAGAAATATAATGTGTCAGTGTCATCAACTACACGCACATGGTAATGTAATATTCTGGAAATGCACCAATCATGCACCAATCATGCTGTTTAATACATGTTGTCCTCTATGTACACATCCCAACTTTGGAGAAATCATAATGTATTCATAAATTACACATTTGCTACAACAACGTATTCTGAAAATTACTTCAACTACCAAGGTACTGCAGTGCCTCAGTCATGTTTGGCGAAAGACTTGTACCAGACTGCAAAGTAGTAATTCGAAATCTTGTTTATAAATTTACGAAATTCACATTAATAGTACCTATACTAGGTGCAGACATTAGGTGGACGTTCAGGTTTAGAAGATGATCGGTAAAGTCTTTTTCTATTCATAATGACATCCCATAGGAGTAATGCTAATGGATATGTCTACTTATAATTTATATTGTGTATTTATAATATACTTTATGCGGGACAATGCTACCAACAACATTTGTGACACAGAGACGTGGCTAGTTTGCTGAAAACACAAGTCAGATTGTATGTGAGCTTAAAAGTAACCCAACTCTTTATGTATAACTAGCACAAAATAATTCCAATACAATAGTACACAATGTCATCACAGATATACACCTTATAACAAACAAACAAACACACAGACTGACAGCAAAGGTGGGGGAACCGACCACACCAGTTTTCTTGCTTTATAATGTGCTTTGATTGTTAGTATAACTGTTGTATGAACCAATATATGTATGTATTATTGTGTCTGAAATAAAGCACTGAATTGAATTGAATTAGAAGACAATAATTAAATTTGAGGACAATGAGAACAAGATTAGTATCATAATGAATAAACACAGCATGTTTACTTTCTGAGTGTATCTCTTGTTGCTTCACTAGCCTATGGTGATGAACATTGCTATGATCTGTTCTATCATAAAGTGTTGCTACACTAGACTATGGTGATGAACATTGCTATGATCTGTTCTATCATAAAGTGTTGCTACACTAGACTATGGTGATGAACATTGCTATGATCTGTTCTATCATAAAGTGTTGCTACACTAGACTATGGTGATGAACATTGCTATGATCTGTTCTATCATAAAGTGTTGCTACACTAGACTATGGTGATGAACATTGCTATGATCTGTTCTATCATAAAGTGTTGCTACACTAGACTATGGTGATGAACATTGCTATGATCTGTTCTATCATAAAGTGTTGCTACACTAGACTATGGTGATGAAAATTGCTATGATTTGTTCTATCATAAAGTGTTGCTACACTAGACTATGGTGATGAAAATTGCTATGATCTGTTCTATCATAAAGTGTTGCTACACTAGACTATGGTGATGAACATTGCTATGATTTGTTCTATCATAAAGTGTTGCTACACTAGACTATGGTGATGAACATTGCTATGATCTGTTCTATCATAAAGTGTTGCTACACTAGACTATGATGATGAACATTGCTATGATCTGTTCTATCATAAAGTGTTGCTACACTAGACTATGGTGATGAACATTGCTATGATCTGTTCTATCATAAAGTGTTGCTACACTAGACTATGGTGATGAAAATTGCTATGATCTGTTCTATCATAAAGTGTTGCTACACTAGACTATGGTGATGAACATTGCTATGATCTGTTCTATCATAAAGTGTTGCTACACTAGACTATGGTGATGAAAATTGCTATGATCTGTTCTATCATAAAGTGTTGCTACACTAGACTATGGTGATGAAAATTGCTATGATTTGTTCTATCATAAAGTGTTGCTACACTAGACTATGATGATGAACATTGCTATGATCTGTTCTATCATAAAGTGTTGCTACACTAGACTATGGTGATGAAAATTGCTATGATCTGTTCTATCATAAAGTGTTGCTACACTAGACTATGATGATGAACATTGCTATGATCTGTTCTATCATAAAGTGTTGCTACACTAGACTATGGTGATGAACATTGCTATGATCTGTTCTATCATAAAGTGTTGCTACACTAGACTATGATGATGAACATTGCTATGATCTGTTCTATCATAAAGTGTTGCTACACTAGACTATGGTGATGAAAATTGCTATGATCTGTTCTATCATAAAGTGTTGCTACACTAGACTATGGTGATGAAAATTGCTATGATTTGTTCTATCATAAAGTGTTGCTACACTAGACTATGGTGATGAACATTGCTATGATCTGTTCTATCATAAAGTGTTGCTACACTAGACTATGATGATGAACATTGCTATGATCTGTTCTATCATAAAGTGTTGCTACACTAGACTATGGTGATGAACATTGCTATGATTTGTTCTATCATAAAGTGTTGCTACACTAGACTATGGTGATGAACATTGCTATGATTTGTTCTATCATAAAGTGTTGCTACACTAGACTATGGTGATGAACATTGCTATGATTTGTTCTATCATAAAGTGTTGCTACACTAGACTATGGTGATGAACATTGCTATGATCTGTTCTATCATACATAAAGTGTTGCTACACTAGACTATGGTGATGAACATTGCTATGATCTGTTCTATCATACATAAAGTGTTGCTACACTAGACTATGGTGATGAACATTGCTATGATCTGTTCTATCATACATAAAGTGTTGCTACACTAGACTATGATGATGAACATTGCTATGATCTGTTTTATCATAAAGTGTTGCTACACTAGACTATGGTGATGAACATTGCTATGATCTGTTCTATCATACATAAAGTGTTGCTACACTAGACTATGGTGATGAACATTGCTATGATCTGTTTTATCATAAAGTGTTGCTACACTAGACTATGGTGATGAACATTGCTATGATCTGTTCTATCATAAAGTGTTGCTACACTAGACTATGGTGATGAACATTGCTATGATCTGTTCTATCATAAAGTGTTGCTACACTAGACTATGGTGATGAACATTGCTATGATCTGTTCTATCATAAAGTGTTGCTACACTAGACTATGGTGATGAAAATTGCTATGATCTGTTCTATCATAAAGTGTTGCTACACTAGACTATGGTGATGAAAATTGCTATGATCTGTTCTATCATAAAGTGTTGCTACACTAGACTATGATGATGAACATTGCTATGATCTGTTCTATCATAAAGTGTTGCTACACTAGACTATGGTGATTAAAATTGCTATGATCTGTTCTATCATAAAGTGTTGCTACACTAGACTATGGTGATGAAAATTGCTATGATCTGTTCTATCATAAAGTGTTGCTACACTAGACTATGGTGATGAAAATTGCTATGATCTGTTCTATCATAAAGTGTTGCTACACTAGACTATGGTGATGAACATTGCTATGATCTGTTCTATCATAAAGTGTTGCTACACTAGACTATGGTGATGAACATTGCTATGATCTGTTCTATCATAAAGTGTTGCTACACTAGACTATGGTGATGAACATTGCTATGATCTGTTCTATCATAAAGTGTTGCTACACTAGACTAGGGTGATGAACATTGCTATGATCTGTTCTATCATAAAGTGTTGCTACACTAGACTATGGTGATGAACATTGCTATGATCTGTTCTATCATAAAGTGTTGCTACACTAGACTATGGTGATGAACATTGCTATGATCTGTTCTATCATAAAGTGTTGCTACACTAGACTATGATGATGAACATTGCTATGATCTGTTCTATCATAAAGTGTTGCTACACTAGACTATGGTGATGAACATTGCTATGATCTGTTCTATCATAAAGTGTTGCTACACTAGACTATGGTGATGAAAATTGCTATGATCTGTTCTATCATAAAGTGTTGCTACACTAGACTATTTTTGATGAACATTGCTATGATCTGTTCTATCATAAAGTGTTGCTACACTAGACTATGGTGATGAACATTGCTATGATCTGTTCTATCATAAAGTGTTGCTACACTAGACTATGGTGATGAACATTGCTATGATCTGTTCTATCATAAAGTGTTGCTACACTAGACTATGGTGATGAACATTGCTATGATCTGTTCTATCATAAAGTGTTGCTACACTAGACTATGGTGATGAACATTGCTATGATCTGTTCTATCATAAAGTGTTGCTACACTAGACTATGGTGATGAACATTGCTATGATCTGTTTTATCATAAAGTGTTGCTACACTAGACTAGGGTGATGAACATTGCTATGATCTGTTCTATCATAAAGTGTTGCTACACTAGACTATGGTGATGAACATTGCTATGATCTGTTCTATCATAAAGTGTTGCTACACTAGACTATGGTGATGAACATTGCTATGATCTGTTCTATCATAAAGTGTTGCTACACTAGACTATGGTGATGAAAATTGCTATGATCTGTTCTATCATAAAGTGTTGCTACACTAGACTATGGTGATGAACATTGCTATGATCTGTTCTATCATAAAGTGTTGCTACACTAGACTATGGTGATGAACATTGCTATGATCTGTTCTATCATAAAGTGTTGCTACACTAGACTATGGTGATGAACATTGCTATGATCTGTTCTATCATAAAGTGTTGCTACACTAGACTATGGTGATGAAAATTGCTATGATCTGTTCTATCATAAAGTGTTGCTACACTAGACTATGGTGATGAACATTGCTATGATCTGTTCTATCATAAAGTGTTGCTACACTAGACTATGGTGATGAACATTGCTATGATCTGTTCTATCATAAAGTGTTGCTACACTAGACTATGGTGATGAAAATTGCTATGATCTGTTCTATCATAAAGTGTTGCTACACTAGACTATGATGATGAACATTGCTATGATCTGTTCTATCATGAAGTGATCACCAAACAATAGCTGATACAGTGTCCGCTGAAGAGACATTTAATGATGTTGCTTTCCTAGGAGTACTGATATTGTCTGTACACATTGTTTGCAAGAAACATACAATGCACCAGAAGTAATGAAATCACATCATGTGGTTATAGTCAGTGGGTCATTAATCATCACTCCAAGACTATCACCTACAGGAATCTTGCAAGGTTTTGCAGCTAAATACTGTTTGACCACAGGACTGTGAACAAGAAGAAGATATTAAAAATGGACTTTGATTTACAAAATTGTACATATCCCTCATATTAATCGTCATGGTGAAATTGATGTATGCTGCAACATGTTTTATACTGTGCCTGTATTTTCCTTACCTTGATCACAATTTGGGCCAAATTTATTCTTATCACGGCAGAATTCACAGGCGGCTCCTGAATATTGCATGTCACAGTTGCAGGTGCCATTTCCCTCGTAGCCATCCGTACACTGTAACACACAGACATGATACATGGAAACATTCTCATACCCTTAACAGAAACTGGCTTCCTTTTGCTAAATATTAGAGCATGCACTGAAACGTTGAAACATCATAACATTGAAACATCATAACATTAAAACATTATAACATTATAAGTATTATAACATTATAAGCATTCAGTATGTTCAAACACGGATTCTTATAAATTTGAAAGATGTTATTTAAAATGAAAGTTCATGCAGATAAATCAATCTTTGTTGCACACACACAAACAGTTCCCCAAACACACACACACCCTCACACTAACAGCAACACACCCACTAACACCTATACTCCTACACACACACACACACACACACACACACACACACACACACACACACACACAACACAAACACACACACACACACACACACACACACACACACACACACACACACACACACACACACAAACACACACACACACAACACACACACACACACACAACACACACACACACATACACAAACACAAACACACACACAGTTCCCCCAAACACACACACACCCTCACACTAACAGCCACACACCCACCAAAACATACATACTTACACACCCAACCCAAACTCTGAGTTCCCACAAACACACACACACCCTCACACTAACAGCCACACACGCACCAAAACATACACACATACACACCCAAACTCTGAGTTCCCACAAACACACACACCCTCACACTAACAGCCCACACACCCACCAAAACATACACACTTACACACCAAACTCTGAGTTCCCACAAACACACACACCCTCACACTAACAGCCACACACCCACCAAGACATACACACTTACCCACCCAAACTCTGAGTTCCCACAAACACACACACCCTCACACTAACAGCCACATACCCACCAAAACCTACACACTTACACACACCCAAACGCTTCCCCCAAACACACACACACACCCTCACACTAACAGCCACACACCCACCAAAACATATGCACGTACACACACCCAAACGCTTCCCCCAAACACATACACACACCCTCACACTAACAGCCACACAACCACCAACACCTACACACTTATACAAACATAAACAGTTCCCCCAAACACACACACACCCTCACACTAACAGCCACACACCCACCAACACCTACACACTTACACACACATCAACAGTTCCCCCAAACACACACACACCTCACACTAACAGCCACACACCCACCAACACCTACATACTTACACACACATAAACAGTTCCCCCAAAAACACACACACCCTCACACTAACAGCCACCCACCCACCAACACACTTACACACACATAAACAGTTCCCCCAAACACACACACCCTCACACTAACAGCCACACACCCACCAGCACCTACACACTTATACACACATAAACTGTTCCCCCAAACACACATACATCCTCACACTAACAGCCACAAACCCACCAAAACATACACACTTACACACACATAAACAGTTGCCCCAACACACACAAACCCTCACACTAACAGCCACACACCCACCAAAACATACACACCTACACACATCCACACAGTTCCCCCAAACACACACACACCCTCACACTAACAGCCAGCCACCCACCAACACCTACACACTTATACACACATAAACAGTTCCCACAAACACACACACCCTCACACTAACAGCCACACACCCACCAACACCTACACACTTACACACACATAAACAGTACCCCCAAAAACACACACACCCTCACACTAACAGCCACACACCCACCAAGACATACACACTTACACACACATAAACAGTTCCCCCAAACACACACACCCTCACACTAACAGCCACACACCCACCAACACCTACACACTTACACACACATAAACAGTTCCCCCAAACATACACACACCCTCACACTAACAGCCACACACCCACCTACACATACACACCTACACACACCCACACAGTTCCCCCAAACACACACCCTCACACTAACAGCCACACACCCACCAAAACCTACACACACCCACACAGTTCCTCCAAACACACACACACACACCCTCACATTAACAGCCACATACCCACCAAAACATATGCACGTACACACACCAAAACACTTCCCCCAAACACATACACACACCCTCACACTAACAGCCACACACCCACCAAACCTACACACTCATACACACATAAACAGTTCCCCCACACACACACCCTCACACTAACAGCCACACACCCACCAAAACGTACACACTTACACACCCAAACTCTGAGTTCCCACAAACACACACACCCTCACATTAACAGCCACACACCCACCAAAACATACACACTTACCCACCCAAACTCTGAGTTCCCACAAACACACACACCCTCACATTATGAGCCACATACCCACCAAAACCTACACACTTACACACACCCACACAGTTCCTCCAAACACACACACACCCTCACACTAACAGCCACACACCCACCAAAACATATGCACGTACACACACCCAAACGCTTCCCCCAAACACGTACACACACCCTCACACTAACAGCCACATAACCACCAACACCTACACACTTATGCACACATAAACAGTTCCCCCAAACACACACACACCCTCACACTAACAGCCACACACCCACCAACACCTACACACTTACACACACATAAACAGTTCCCCCAAACACACACACCCTCACACTAACAGCCACACACCCACCTACACATACACACCTACACACATCCACACAGTTCCCCCAAACACACACACCCTCACACTAACAGCCACACACCCACCTACACATACACACCTACACACTTCCACACAGTTCCCCCAAACACACACACACACCCTCACACTAACAGCCACACACACCCACCTACACATACACACCTACACACATCCACACAGTTCCCCCAAACACACACACCTATACCACGGTGGCCAAAACAATAATTTTTGAAATCAACAACGTATACGGGCTAAAAAGAGGTTAGGTGAGAAAACAACTTTTAAAATTTCAAAAAAACAAAACATTGAGAGGAACTGACCTTTCAATGCACCCAAAGTTTATCACATAGTGATAAATTTAAGAACTTTTCCATTTGACAGTCACATGTGCTCAATAGTGAATCTATAAATGTTCTATCCTATGAACATTTTGGTTGATTTGGACTCATCAGGTCCAAGAAAAATTCAACTTGACTGCCCAAATGGCAACTTTGAGCAACTCTGGTAATTTGTATAAATCCAGATCTGGTCAGATTTTAAAAATTACTTTAGAACCACTTGTTTTAGAATTATGTGTAATACCTCTTGGGTATTTGAGTATGAAGAATCCATTTCTGATGTAAAATGTTCAGTTCAAGGTCAAGATCAGATGCCGAATGTCAGGTAAAGGTTAAAATTGACCCTTCAGTGAACAACAAATGGAAACTTCTATGAAATTATATTTTAGTTATGTCATGAATATATATGGGTAATCGTACAACATTTGACACAATTGTTCATGAGAAAAGAGTATGCAATTTTTTAAAGATAATTAAATAAGCATAAAAATCAAATCAACTTTTAACTGACAGTTTAATTGATGGAATACCAATTAGCTTACCAAGTAGGCCACCTGGCAATGGGGAGCAACCAATACACAATAAACAGTTATCCATGGTTCCTTGCTGCCTAGCCTCAAGAGTGGGGGTCAAGCCAGAATAAAGTATTATTTCCCAGCCTGTTCAGGCAGATACTGGCAAAATGTGGACATGTAGCTTTTGGCAATAGCAACATGCAATCGAATACAATTATTGTAGTATCTGCATTGCAATCACCTAATTACCTGGGACAGAGACACAGAACCAGAGACAAAAACCAAGACAAGGAGATTCAAAGAGTAATCACGGCCAGATGTGAGTGAGTGCATGCGTGAGTGCATACGTGAGTGAGTGCATGCGTGAGTGCATGCGTGAGGGAGTGCATGCGTGAGTGAGTGCATGCGTGAGTGCATGCGTGAGTGATTGCATGCATGAGTGCATGTGTGAGTGAGTGCATGCGTAAGTGAGTGCATGCGTGAGTGAGTGCATGCGTGAGTGAGTGCATGCGTGAGTGAGTGAGTGAGAGAGTGAGTGCATGCGTGAGTGCATGCGTGAGTGCATGCGTGAGTGAGTGTATGCGTGAGTGTATGCGTGAGTGTATGCATGAGTGTATGCATGAGTGTATGCATGAGTGAGTGAGTGAGTGAGTGAGTGAGTGAGTGAGTGAGTGAGTGAGTGAGTGAGTGAGTGAGTGAGTGAGTGAGTGAGTGAGTGAGTGAGTGAGTGAGTGAGTGAGCGAGCGAGCGAGCGAGAGAGTGAGTGAGCGAGCGAGTGTTCCTTGTTTAATTTTAATGCTATTAAAATATATATATATCATATATTCGTTTTTATTTTTTTGTAATGAACACATTATTATAATATGTGACCATGTACTATTCCATCTGAGTAGTCAATATTTGATATAAATTGAATCTTGTTGTGACATTTTACTTAATAAAGTCACATACATGCATATGCACAATCTTTCCAATTTCTTTAGATAAGTAATTACTTTTGAAAACAGTCAATAATTAGAACACTGGTGTATGTTTGGCTTTAGTGAATATGCAGTATGTTTGCTATTTTTAGGGTAATGTGTAGCAAATCAACAAGTAATACATTACACTTTCACATATAATACAATCTCAAATGTTAATTTGATGTTATGTATTTCGAAACTTTTCATAAAGCAAATGCGCCGAAACGACCAATATTCTCCCTTACTTGTCGCGTCAGCAGTGATACCACTTCAGCAACGATGCAATTTCATCGAGTTTGTTTTCAAAACTCCATCAGTGAGACCGAATTGTCGAGCCGAAGCCACCATCTCTTGCTGCCTACATCTGCAGTGGAATGGCTGCAGAAGCTTCCCAAGTACAAAAACGAAAAATGATTTCGTTTTTCGTTTATCTGAATTGATATAAAATATGAAAACGAAAAACCAATATAGATTGCTATGAACGGGAAGGATTCAGTAGACACTTGTGTGGCCTTTAGCATGACTAGTGAACAATTGTCCTGGTCAAACTGAGGATGTATACTCCGGAGCATACAGTATTACAGGTATGATGACCAAGCACGTTAGCTACCTTTAATAGTGGTAACAGGCAGACCTTCGATTATCTGCGACTGGCTCGAGCAACTCCAGTTGAATTGGTCCTGGGTGCATCCTTTTCTTTCTTGTTAGGTTTGCGGTTTTCTCACAGAAGTGGTTTTGTTTTAAACATGATCCATGGGGAAAACAGCAGTTGCAGGTCGTTTTTTGGACTTCTTTTAAAAGTGGTGGATTACATTAAGGGCTCTCATATCTTATCACAATACACATTGTGAGTTACGAAGCCTCCGAATGTTGCGTAGAGGGCCATTTACATGGGTAATTCCAAGACTGTGTTGGCTATGTCTATTTATAAGGACGGGGGTACGCATGTGATAAAGAATGTACATGGCTTTCTCTGCCGATGCTGACATTTCCATTACTTTGCCTTTATTTCTTTTTTATTGCTTTTCGTAACAAGCAGACGTTCATGAAGGCTTAATCTGCATTCTGAGAGGTGAAATTCCTGGTACATTTTTTCCTGCCTATCTCTTTACTTTTTTCTGTGTCTTTCCACTCTTCGACCCAACTTACAGTTTTGAATTACCGACAACCAATCAGCGACCATTGGCGGCCATAATGTAAACAAAAAAACCTAGACAGAGTAAACATCATGTTTGTACTAAACTTAATCTCCATTATTGTTCTAGTCAAGAACATTCTACCTCAGCAGTTTGATGAGCAAGGTGGGCCACCTCGCTGTGTTTCTAATAAGCCGCATCGCTCAAAATATGCAACATTTGCCACCTCGTAGCTATTTCTTGCTATAAACAAGTTTACATGCTGCCCCCGGATTCACAGTGTTGCATGATGCCTTCAGTGCTCACTCAGGCCGTCCTACCACCTCGCATATATCATTTTACCAGGGGAAAAACTGCTCAGGATGTCCAGGTATCAGACCACTGCAGTTTTGGCCTGCAGCAAGGGTGATGAAAACAGTTGCCATTACATGAAACTTATATTTGCCACTTCCAAAGTTCACCCAGAAAACACTTCAAGCCAAACCCAAGGGGATTACTTATCTATATATCAATCCTACTCCTTGCCTATTCCAATGATGTTGTCTCAATCCCGGCCCAACACACAATTACAGCAGCGTCTACCCATCACCATGGACCATCGTGCTGTGGTTTGTGATACATGTGACCGGTGGTACCACATAGACTGTCAAGACGTCAACACTGGAACGGATAGCATCCTGAATGATGATAGTGCCATAAGGTGGGACTGCATAGTCTGTAATAATCCCAACTTCACTACTGTGGGTTTTGATCTTCCCTCCATTTCTACTGACAATCCATATAGCGTTCTCTCAATCAGCAGCACCAGTATACCTGGCCCAGGTGTCAATCACAACATTAAACCGATACATTCTTCAACACCAGAGCGTAAGCAACACCAGACAAATAAGCCAGCGAAAAATAGAACACCCACCGCATCCTAAATATCAACTACCAGTCTATCAAGATGAAACACGACAGAATTAAGAACATCATTGATAGCACCAAGCCTGAAGTCATTATGGTTACTGAAACCTGCCTGGACCCATCCATCACCGACAAACAAATCTTCCCTCCCAACTACAGTCTATGGTGAAATGATAGACCATCATGTACAGGTGAAGGCGTCCTATTGGCCATCAGAGACAATTTCACCAGCTCCGATATACTGAGCTACAGAGATTGTGAGATCGTCTGGGCAAAGATCAACCTGGTTTGATTTAAAACACTCTTCTTATGCTATATAACCACAAAACACTCTTCTTATGCTATAACCCCAAACCAACGATGAACCTAAATGAATTTGAGGAATCTGTTAGCAGTGCATCTTCCATCAGAGACTCTGTCCTAATAATTGGTGGAGATTTCCACTTACCTGGGTGGAATTGGAAATCCAAGAGGCTGAAACCAAACACAACACAAGCACGTCTCTGTTACAAATTCTCAGACTGCCTAGACGTCAATGGCCTTACACAACTTGTCGAAGAGCCAACACGAAACAAGAACACCCTCGACCTACTTCTCACCAACCTTCCAAGTTGTCCTGCGTACAAGTACTATGCCATGGATCTCAGACTATGACTTAGTCCTGATGGAGTTTGACATGCAGTCGGTCTCCCACAAATAAACACCGATGAAAATCGCCCTCTACAAGAACGCACAGTGGGACAGTTTGAGAGCTGACATGACCCATCTACAGACACAGATCTCTGAATTAGCTGGACAAAATGAGAGCACAGTCGTTTTATGGACAACCTTTAAAGATAATCTAAAATCAAGCATCAATGCCAATATCCCACATAAGACTGCACTATTAAAAGAGTCTGTGCCATGGATAACACCTGAAATCAAGAGGTTAGTTAAGAAAAGAGACCATCTACATAAAATCAAGATGAAATCCAATGATCAAATCAAAACATTAAGAGCCACTAAACAAGTACTACAGAATAAGATACGCCAGGTGTATTGGTCATACATCAAAAACATGATCACACCACCGTCCACTGACACAGATAGACAGAACTCAACCAAACGCTTCTGGACATTCATTAAGCACAAGAAGAAAGACAACACCTCAATCATTGGACTCATCAGTGAAAGCAAACTCCATTCAGATTGTATGGCCAAAGCAAACATCCTTGACCATCAGTTTCAGTCTGCCTTCACCAAAAACACCCAGTACTCTGAAGAACAATTCAAGACTGGAGGTTTCGTCCAACTCTCCAACCAACCAACTGCTCCTGATATCACCATCACTTGTAACAGCGTCGAGAAAGTCCTAAACACTCTGAACCGCATAAGCCCCAGGTCCAGATGGCATCACCCCCAGTTTTGAAGGAACTGTCATCCCACATCGCTCACATCCTTACTACCATCTTCAATCATTCTCTGAACACTGGAACTATCCTCAATGACTGTCTACAAGAATGGGAGAAAATACAATCCTGAAAACTATCGATCTATCTGTCTAACATGCATATGCTGTAAATTCATTCATATGATCATTAGTCACATCAAGCATCACCCGAAGAGAACAACATATTCTATCCCTTACAACATGGCTTCCGAAAGGGTCGTTCCTGTGAAACACAGCTGCTTGAATTCAGACGACATCACCTACAACCTGGAAATGGGGTAGCAGACAGACGTCTTGGTTCTGGATTGTTCCAAAGCGTTTGACAAAGTCTCACACAGTCTACTTCTCCACAAGTTGAATCAGTACGGCATTAAAGGAAACACCACCCACTGGATACAAGCATTGCTGAACGGAAGATTCCCGTCCGTAGTTCTGGAAGGGGAGACTTCTAACACAATCAACGTAGATTCCGGAGTTCCCCAAGGCTCAATCCTTGGACCCAATCTGTTCATATACTAGATGTGACGAAATAGTATATGCTCCCTGATAGGGTGCATCAAGGAGCGGCCCCTGCACGGGCATTGTCCATCAGCCATGATTGTTAAATGACGCTTGTTGATTACAAATGACAATTAAAGACATTTAAACCGAGATCGTCACGCTACATCAATGGCATTGCATATGGTCTTGATGCAACAGTTCAGCTATTCGCTGATGACTCCATCACCTACCTTACCATTGCCACCAACACCGACAGAGATCTGCAAAGAGATCTGGACAGGTTGGCACAGTGGGAAAACAAGTGGGAAATGGTCTTACATGCAAACAAATGACAGGATCAATATCTCTTGAAAGAAAACAACCATCCAGTTCAACTACCAGTTTCATAATAAGCATGTGGAATCAGCGAAGTACCTTGGAGTAACCATGGACTGGAGGAACACATCAACACCTTCAACAAAGCTACCCGTAACTTAATTTTGTGTAAATCGAAACCGCAACTTTGCATCATCTTCAACCAAAGAACTTGCGTATATGGCACTTGTCCTACAAACTGTAGAATACGCCTCCTCAGTATGGGACCTCAGAGAGACGGTGGACATGAACAGACTGGAGATGATTGCAGGTCGAGGGGCTCGCTTTGTTAAACACAGATACCAAAGCAGATCCAGTGTCACTGAAATACTCCAAAATCTACAGTGGACATCAGGTCAGGATAGAAGAAACATTAGTTGCATGATTCTGCTTTACAAAATAGTCAACAATCAGGTCGCGCCGTCAACAAGTCTAACCACCTCCTGCCCAACCTACGCCTCTGACGTCACACAGCAGCCCACTCCTGCCCAACCTACGCCTCTGACGTCACACAGCAGCCCACTCCTGCCCAACCTACGCCTCTGACGTCACACAACAGCCCATTCCTGCCCAACCTGTAGCAGTGAGCACAGTTGACCACTTTAAGGCTCAACTTACCACCCTTTTGATCTAGGCTCTTAAGCAATCTCTTGTTTTTAACTGGAATGGGCAGGAATGGGCAGGAATGGGCTGTTGTGTGACGTCAGAGGCGTAGGTTGGGCAGGAGTGGGCTGCTGTGTGACGTCAGAGGCGTAGGTTGGGCAGGAGTGGGCTGCTGTGTGACGTCAGAGGCGTATATATATATATATATATATATATATTTATATATATATATATATATATATATATATATATATATATATATATATATATATATATATATATATATATATATTTTATCACCTAATTGTTCTCTTGTTTTGTATCTCTTCTTTTTGGGCTACCCCGTGGCAGTAATGTTTAGTCCGTTCAACATGGCCAGTATCTTGTAGAAGTAGAAGGAATCCCAATTTTGATTCGTTTACCCGCGTAACTCGAGTAACGTACGTAGGGTCTACCAATCGAACAGCCAAGATCACTTGTTCAGCAATGACAGCCAGTCTGCACAAACATTACATGAAACAATAATTTTAATAGCCGAGTGGGGACAGGACACAATAATGATATTCTAACGATGGATGACAATTGTAGTTTCCGACTGACATTTGCCCTAAAACAGGTTGTACTGCACGAAAGATGGATTCTTCATTACTTGTCAAGGTCGCTAAACACAAGTACTAGCCACCGATCCCATGGCAACCACCATAATAATCGATTAAAATGCATGATTTTGTGATAAATTTTACCGGCAAAGTGCTACACTGCTTCTGCTTGTAATTATCCTTCGGATAATATAGCTATTTGGGGTTATTTGGTGACAGCCCAATTATGACAACCAAAAACAAAACAGACAGACTGACAGACAGAGACGGAGACGGAGACAGGCCAAATCAAAAACAGTGATGCCATCTGACGGCAATATGCAGTGAAATTACATATTTGTAGCGTCTACGCGGCGAAGTCACGCACCCGACTGAAACTACTAAATTTTGTAATTAGGGCCTACGTACAATGATTGTTTTGGGCTTGTTTCCGAGGACCATGGAGCTTGACATGTTTCTTTGACCTGGCAATACTGATCCTTTTAAAACCCATTAGACCCCGCGCGTCCGAATGCGCCCAGGTATTTCGGGGGAATGCCTGACGGTGGCTCCATCTAGCGGATACCCACACGGATACTTACACTGATTCCTTGATCTTTGAGCTGTGGATTTTGACATGGGTTCGCATTGAAAAAAAATGAGCTTTTCGTGATCTGTGGGCCTTCAAAAATGGCGGCACCTTGAACATCGTAGCGGTTTAGTACTTACGAAGTTTGTGCTTATATTTCGTTGGATTGCACACTTCTGACATATGGAACTAAAGATATATAAGTTTACATTACGTTCGAAATACAACTGAATGAGCAATACTATTAAAGAAGACGACGCCAAACACTGTTGAAAAAGCGTCGAAAGATAAATTTAAGTACTATGTCAGTTTGACGGTGCAGAAAGATTTGGATCGAACCACTATTCCAAAATGGGGGTGTGAGTTAGGGTCAAGGTTTAAGGTTAGTGTCAAGGTTATGGTTAGTGTCAGGGTTAAGGTCAGGGTTAGGGTCAGGGTAATTAGGGCCTGCAAGTGGGTCACGATACATGGCGTGACTCCGCGCGACTGGAGCCCCCTAAGCGAGACTAATTGGGGACTGGACACAAGAATAATTTTCTAACGATGGATGATAGTTGTAGCTTCCGACTGATGAATACTAGGACAATCAGTTCATAAATATCTTATGTTATACGTTTCTTATCTTAAAAGTCCGAATTAATATTGAGTTTATCACACCATCATAGACACATAGCGATTTACGTAGTGCAGATAATAGACACGATGTCAGTTAGGCCGTATGTGTCTTTTACGGAATTTGCATTTTACATTGCTGTACGTTGTGGTTTCGATAAGCACTTATATCTGACAAGTTGTCTAAATGCACATAATCGTAACACGTGTATATGTTTGGCCCAAACAGGTTGTACTGCGCGAAAACTGGCACTCTTCATTATTAGTCAAGATCGCCAAACACAAGTACTTGCCGCTATTGCCATGGCAACCACATAATAATCGATTAAAATTCATGATTTCCGTGATCATTGTCACCGGCAAAGTGATCCGCTGCTTCTGTTTGTAATAATCCTTCGGACAATATAACTGAAATAGGCTATTTCGGAACAGATCGATTATTACGACCAAAAACAAAACAAAGTCCTATTCGTTAGCATGGAGTATATGGACCTCCTGCCCCGAACTGCCCCCAGCCTCGTTTTCGCGCGCGAGACTTGCACGCCCTATACGTTTTATACAAGTCAAGTCCGGCTCCCATTGCTACGGCTATACAGCGGCGACAACCTCACATCCCTATTTTGGAATAGTGGTTTGGTCCAAATCGACTGTTGGTGCAATAGTCGTGCGCTAATGGACAGACTGTTGGTGCAATATCAACATCCTAATATTAACTAATATTAAAACGAATGTTCTGATCTGTTTGTTTCTTTGTCCAACTTGGGTCACCATCAGTCGGGTTTTCGGCACCGAAACTGTTGACTATGTGTTGTTATATGAAAATCAGGTATTTTATTATAAAAAATTATTAGGTAACACTGAATTATCTCAAACTAATTGACATTTCGGTAATCTTCCAGTTAACTGGCCTAAATTATTAGGGCCTTTTTTCAAAACGTTTGTATCACATGTTTTATGCGTATGTGTTCGGAATGTCATTCTACATCACTTCCGATACAAAGAAGTCAGATGTAATTTTTTATTGCGTTTTAGAGCAATTTAATGCCGTCGAGTCAACGTAAGTCGTAAATAAGCCGATGTCACAGGGCGTGAGCGAAACCTTAGCGCACCCCAGATGCATCACGACCGTAAAGGCTATAAATCAAAACGGGAAAGGATAAAAGCACGAATTTTCGAGAACATGACGTCACCCATTTATGTGTAGTTCTATATTTGCATGCCGCGCATGGATATAATCTAATAAGCGCGCCTTTAACGGGTTATAGAATGGAAACAAAGAGAAGGAAGCAATTTCTTGCCAGAAATGGCACTTTCAATAGTTACTATGGGCTATTGTGGACGATGGTAATGCTGGCCTATCGAGGTTGACTTTATCTTGGGCGAGTGTCTGTATGGTATTCTCCAGTCCCGCGTCCCGTCCAGCCTCCTGTGGCTACACGGTGATCTCGGCCTATTTCGGTGAACTCGGACAGTGATCTCGGCTTTTAATTTAGCCCGTACAGGGAGTGATGCTCACCAATATAATGAAGTGATATGATGGAACAGCATATGCATCATGTTGCAAAAATATGCAATGCAATAAAGAAGTTGTGATGATCAGTCTTGATTTCGTTCTTATTTCTTGCCTACTGATAACTCCCCAAGTGTTATCATTGAATGTATTGAACCTGCAACGCAATAAAAAAAACTACGCAACCGAGTTATTAATGCAATACATACTAATAAAAAGGGTAGAATGCGTGGTGATGTATTTGTTTCGCAATAGTCCTTTTCTTATTGGTTATATTTGATTTGTGTCCGTTGGGAAGGTGCGAACGTATACTATTGTATTGTTTATAACATATCTCATTCAATCTATCCATTAACTAGACAAATCCTCTTGATTGGTCAACGTTTTCTCCAATTTAAGAAAGTGTAATACATTGCATGTTGATAATTTCGTAACGACGCACAGCTCTCCAGCTGGTTGTTGGTCGGGGTCGAGGGTGTCTACAAACTATAGTGGTGGGAAAATGCGTGGGAATGAGTCTACAATGTTGTCTGACCACAACAGTCGAGATTTATACAACAACTGGCTGTTTATGCACATGTGGTAGGAATACTGACCTCAGACGGGTGATGGCTCAAAGAATGACAGGTTCTTGACTATCCTGTACATTTTCAAAATATCACCCCTAATGACAGAACAAAATAAGAATGGCAGACCAATAATCATTCATGGGCTCGCCGGTATGTTCAGGGTCTAATTAAGGTATTCACCATATTAAAGACAAACAAAAATAGGACGGACTAGCTTGACAGAATAATTTATTGTAGGCCAGTGCATGAGAACTCTATGTTTACGTGCCAATGTGTGCATGTACACGTGTGCCGCTGCGTGAGTGTGTACGTGTGTGTGTATGTGTGTGTGTGCGTATGTGTGCATGCGAGCGTGCGCGTGTATGTGTGTGCGCATGCGTGATATATAATATATATATATATATATATATATATATATATATATATATATATATATATATATATATATATATATATATATATAAAAATTATATATCATGCATTTAAATTAAGCCATATGCATGCTCTACCCTCTAGATAAACGGTCACGAATGCTCGGGCTTTTAGCGTTTTCTAAGATCAACAATTTAATTCACATCGGTGGAAATATAAACTTAATAACTACGGATACGTTCATAGGCGAAAACGCCAAAACCGTGAACAATAAGAACCAATTATATATATATATATATATATATATATATAGGGAGACAGAGAATGACAGATAGATGGATGTAGAGTCAAGGGCGCAAGGTGCATATTGTGCTTTATTCACAAACACAAAGCTCCATTTTATTTATGCAGAAATAACTTATACACTATACATTTCTCTGTAGTTTCCAGCGTCGGACTTCAAAGTTTTATGGAGGAAGCAAATTTATCAAAGGACCGCGTTTTATCGGCATGGAGCAAAAGTCAGTTTTCCCGCGATGACTGTAAAATTAAACAGGTCACCTCGAGCGTATACGTAATCAAACGCGTACGCGTTCCGACTTTCGCGGGACAGTCCATTGATCATGGCGGGGTAGTTGATAAGTTAAAAAAAAACTCATCTTTGATAAAAATCAACCACTAGTTCAAAAACTTACAAACTCTAAGCTAGCCCGTATTTCAAGAAATGCAAAATTGCTTAGAAACGACCGGTTTCGTCTTCAAAAACGTCGCTTTGTTTGTGTCATATCAAAAAATTCAACCCTGGAAAAGCCGTTTAGGCTACGTCAACCGTTTTTGAAACGAGTGTTCTCGTTGGTCTATTGAACAGTCTTTCCTTCTAGAACATTCTGCCGGATGTTCGAAATAATTCATTCTGATTGGCCAGTTAAACAGGGGTTCCATATTAGCCAATCAAAACCTTCGACTGAGTAACGTTATACGTGGATTTGATCGTTAAGGAAATTAGTTGAGCGCAACTCCTCGAGCTAGCAAGACGTTCAGAAGGTCGAACAGTGAAGCCAAAAAGGACTTCGGATGTATCGTTTGTCGAGCCTGAACATTTGCGCTACAACAACAGAAGCGGTCGAACGTTAGCGGCAACGCGTGCAAGTCTGAAGACACACAATGCTCTGAGCGATTGAACACCATTTCATCGCCGTCTTCCCTGCATCAAGTTGTCGCTACCAACGAACGTTGCCGCCAACGAACGTTACCACCGCTCTCGGGTAAAAAGGTAAGCATTTTTTTTATATAAAACAGTCCGAATTCAAATCTAAGTTATGCTGTTTGCGAAATGTATAATGCGTTTGCTTAAAAAAACCAATATGGTTACTCAGATGTGGTTATTGTGTTTTCAGATGTGGGCAGTCGTGAATCGAGTTGCCGTTCCCCACCTTTGCCTTCGCCACCACTACGGGAAATCCAGAATGCCGCGTGTCGTCACGATCACAGACGGAGCCAAATCTGTCGGCGACAATATCACGCATCAATTCACGCATCCGCTGGCGCCATCACCATCGCCGTTCAATTCGCATCGAAACGCGGCATCGCCAAAACCCGTTGCTGTTCTCCACCTTCGGCTTCGCTACCGCAAATCCGGAATGCCGCGTGACGTCACAATCACTGACGAGCCAAATCTTTCGGCGGCAACTTCACGCATTCACACATCCGCCGGCGCCGCCATGATCACCGTTCAACTCGCATCGAAACGCGACATCGCCAAAGCGCTACAAGGGCAACCGGGCGAATTCGGCGCAACGAGAGTGCTTCTTTCAAATACGCGAACATCCGATGTTAATTACCGCAGCAACAGCCGGTATCAGTAACTCCGCATCGTATGTTCTGTCTGTGTCTTGTCTCTTTCTCTGTGGGCCACTACGACGTATTAGTGTCAACGCCCGATTCTATGTTCAGTGTTGTTTAGTTTTGTGACGAGGGGGTTGTTACGGGGGACCGTTGCAATTCCCGGATGAGATCCAGGGCCAATCGATCTGAAAAAGTTCGCACTGTTGATTGGATTCCCCTGTTGTGTATCCAGACCTGGTGCTAGTGGCGGTTTGTGGCCGAGACCAATGTTGCTTGTATGTTCGAATTACGTGTCTGTTATGTGTATGTACTGTGTTATGTTCGAATTGCGGAGAAAGTCACCGAAGTCACCAAAACGTCCGAAACGACGAGGTTCAAGTGTCACTTCGCAAAGGAACACTTGATATGGTTATGGACGGTAATCTGGAACGTTAAATTGCATTAAAACGAACATTAACATGAGTCATTATGCCTATTATTATACTTCGTAGGCTTACGCTTCATTCCATTCAATAAAACGGTGACAAATTATTAATAACGAATAACGCCTATGTTGTATTTATACCAACTAGTCCGAAAAACTACCGACAATAGTTTATATAGGCCTATGACGATGTCTGTCCACATAACGCTGAACCTTGCAGCAGTGTTTTTAACCGTGCCCCAACGAGTTTAAAGTTCAAACGAATGACGTCATCGTGACTAGTAGACGTAAACGAATGACGTCAAACGCCAAGAATTCCGAAACCACACACGAATCGTTTGTCAGTCATTCACAATATATATATATATATATATATATATATATATATATAATATGAACGTATCCGTAGTTATTAAGTTTATATTTCCACCGATGTTAATTAAATTGTTGATCTTAGTACACACTGTGAAGACATTTCTTTTAGCGCATGCAATCTATTTCACTTGTAAAATGATCACGAAACCTCGGGCTTTTAGCGTTTCCTCCTAGAAAATGCTAAAAGCCCGAGTTTTCGTGACCAGTGACACAGGGAAATGGCCCCACAGTACAATATGACCACTATGTATATCGTGTATAATGCAGAAGTCTTTAAATTACTTCTTGATTACTTCAATATAAGCTTGGGACATACACACACATTCTTTAATGACATGTTCACATGGGAACTATATCCCACTGTGGGGCTACACAGCGCCATGCGAGTGCTAAATATAGCATGACGCGGTACACATATTTGCGGTTGACGTCATGTTCTCGAAAACTCGGGCTTTTAGAAGTCAAAACGGCGACAACCAAAACGGCGACACGCCAAAACGGCGACACATCCAACAGGGCGACAACCAAGACGGCGGCAACCAAAACGGTGCATGTCACTGTTTTGGTGTGTCGCCGTTTTGGATACAACCAAAACGGCGATAATCCAAAACGGCGACACATCCAAAACGACGACAACGAAAAGGGTGCATGTCGCCGTTTTGGATGTGTCGCCGTTTAGGATACAACCAAAACGTCGACAAATCCAAAACGGCCACACGTCTACACAGCGACAACCCAACTTATCCAAAACGCCGTGTTGACTTGTATCCAAAACGGTTTTGTCGCCGTTTTGGCGTGTCGCCGTTTTGGATACAAGTAAACACAGCGTTTGGGAGAGAAATCAAGTTGGATTCGTCGCCGTTTTGGCGTGTCGCCGTTTTGGTTTTGTCGCCGTTTTGGATTTGTCGCCATTTTGGAAACAAACAAATCGGCGACATACCAAAACGGAGGGTATGTCGCCGTTTTGGCGTGTCGCCGTTTTGGTTGTCGCCGTTTTGGATGTGTCCCCGTTTTGGTTGTCGCCGTTTTGGATGTGTCCCCGTTTTGGTTGTCGCCGTTTTGGATGTGTCGCCGTTTTGGTTGTCGCCGTTTTGGATGTGTCGCCGTTTTGGCGTGTCGCCGTTTTGGATGTGTCGCCGTTTTGGTTGTCGCCGTTTTGGTTGTCGCCGTTTTGGAAGTGTCGCCGTTTTGGTTGTCGCCGTTTTGGATGTGTCGCCGTTTTGATTGTCGCCGTTTTGGTTTGTCGCCGTCTTGACCGGTACCCCCCAAAACGAAGGCTACATAAATCATTTTTACTATGTATAATGTAGATTTATTTGTATTAAGCTTAGATTTAAAAAAAATTGCTAATTCTTTTTCTTTCGACTTCGCAATGCACACGCAAGACATCATCGTAGCAGTCTTGCAACGTCGTGTTTCCTGACTATATCTAGACAATAAGAACTGATTTATATAGTACCATATCGTATGGCAAGGGTAAATAGAACAGTATAATTCATTTTATATCAGTAAAACATATGGAAGTTCGGCCGTATGATCTGTAGTTGTCCAGAATAGTAATGATCTGCGTTTGTCACCTACATATAACAACATATCTCATCAATAGACACTAAAGTCTAAAGTTTCAAAGATAATTAAATGAACATTGAAATAAATACAACGCCAATGAACGTGACCAGTGGTCTACAATGTCAATGATTTGATAGCCACAGTTACAAACCTGAAGATGACAGGTGAACTGGCGTAGTCCGGATGCCGTGGTGGCAGACCACAATAACAGAATACTGACGTGATTGTCTCTTTCTCCTCCGAATAACACTTAGAAATAGGTGGTACGCTTGCTTATTATAATCATGAAATGTCTTAGTAATATATTTGGCTGAGCCGAGAATATTTAAAAACAATCTCAAGCTAACGGAAACAGAATAAAGTGATTATATGAAAAGTAAATCTTTATATCTACACTAGGGACAACAAACTAGCAACTAATTTAACGGCAACACGCTTAAGTGTCCACGTAACACTAATCAATGTCCACGATCCAGTTATCATTCTTGCACCTAGGCCGTTGGCGGGTGCGCTCACACCTACGAATAGCACGGGCGTCGATCGGTGGGGGACGGGGGGGACGCGTCCCCCCACTTTTCAGCGTGGGGGGACAGCATAGGAATTGTCACTTTTCAGCTCAGAAAAATGGCGAGGCATATAGCCTGACTCACCATTCGTCTCTCTTAAAAGCCGCTACACAGGACTAGCTAGACTAAACTCGCGATATGAAGTTCCGACCATGCACCCATTAGAAAATCGACTAGATAAATTGCTTGGCTGGCCACACCGCGCAATTTGATCTTACTTTAGTAAATAACCATCATGCCGGACTGCGCCGTTGCCGGGCTCTATCAGTTTGCAACCTTGTGTTGATATTGTTGCTAGGCTCTAGCACGGGCGTCGATCGGTGGGGGAGGGGGGACGCGTCCCCCTACTTTTCAGCGTGGAGGGACAGCATAGGAATTGTCCCCCCACTTTTCAGTTCAGAAAAATTGCGGGGCATGTAGCCTAACTCACCATTCCTCTCTCTTAAAAGCCGCTACACAGGACTAGTAGCTAGACAATAAACTCGCGATATGAAGTTCCGACCACCCATTAGAAAATCGACTGGCCACAGCGCGCAACTTCATCTTACTTCAGTAAATAATCATCATGCCGGTGTAGCACTTAACATTTTTGCGGCGTTATAAACGTTCCGATTAACGTTTCTGCGCATGTTCGATAAATGTAAAATCATTAATGGACAGCGAAAGGACAATGCATTTATGGTATAAATATTAGGGGTTGTTCGTTAGGATATATATATAAAGTTATTTGTAGCAAATTAACACGAGGCAAACAAGTTTTGAAGCATGTTTTGATAGCAAAAGTGACTGCAGTGCGCCATAATCCGTGACGGTGATTTAAACAAACGTAAGATGTTATTGTATTGAACGACATTTTAAGCCACTCTTCACAGTAATCATCACAGGAGAGTTGACGAACAGCCCGTGGCATTTATACCACAAATGCTTTGTCGTTTCGCTGTACAAATTTGATGATTTTATATTTATCGCGCATGCGCAGAAACGAAAAGTTTATAACGACCGGAAAAATTAAGCGCGACACCGGCTGATCCGCTGCCGTGCTCTATCAGTTTGCATCCTTGTGTTTATATTATTAGTAGGTTCTAGCCATCAAGCACATTATAAATTATGTAATTTGTGTTTCACATTCACTCCTTGCCTGCTTGATGCTTATCGCCTACGACCGAAGCGGCGGATTCCTACACTTTGTGTAACTTATTCCCATTTGAGTGATGACAAATTTCTTTGCCAAAATGTAGGATTGGGAAGTTCTACACAGCATGGGCGTCGATCGGTGGGGGACGAGGGGACCAGGTCCCCCACTTTTCAGCCTGAGGGGACAGCATAGGAAATGTCCCCCCACTTGTTCAGTTCATAAAAACAAATTTACAGGCATATAGCGAGGCTGATCTCTCCCCTCTCTTAAAAATCCTACATCGGTCTAGTTGTAAAATTAATATACGAGTTCAGATATAAACTTCCGACTACCCAGTGGAAAATTATTAGATAAATTACTTGGTTGGCTGCAACTAGATCTTAGTTCAGTAGATATTCATCATGCCGGGCTCTGTCAATTTGCACCTTTGTGTTGATATATTAATAGGCACTAGCCATCAAGCACATTATAGATTATTAATTTGTGTTTGTCCTATCACCACTTGGATTGCAACCTGGTCGCCCTGATGGGTACTTATATCGCCTACGGCGGAACCAGCGGATTCCTGCACTTTGTGTAATTTGATCCCATTTGAGTGATGACAAATTTCTTTGCCAAATGGTGGGATTGGGAAGTCTTACACAAGCACCCGTGTGACATTTGTATCTTGTCACTACGGACCATAGATATAAATAGAACACACTAGTAGAACTATAGGGGAAAGATTAATGCCATGGACTTAGTGCCGCGGACTTATATGCACGTAAGTCGTTGTCACTCTATGAATCAGGCAAGCAGTTATGGGTCCAAAGTTTAGCTTCCAAATTTTCAGGGATTGGGGTGAGCCATGTCCCCTCTTCAAATATGTAGCCAACATAACTATTTTAAATAGCACAACATAAAGGCCTTTGTTTATTTTAGAATTAGCACCATATATATATATATATATATATATATATAAATATATATATATATATATATATATATGTATATATAAATCGTCCCCCACACTTTTAAAACGGGATCGACGCCCCTGACGAATAGGTGCACTGGATGATTCCGGAGGTTCGGCCGTATGATAGGCAGTTGATATAATGGGATGAATATCTGGCGGCTTGTTGGGAAATGCATGTGTTAGTAGGCTATATAGGAGATCCGGACATCGTAGGTCTTGCTGCGGAACTGCGACATCGTGAACTTCCTAAGTCGGCGCCACCCTTCATCATTGAGCAATTTGGTGACAATGTATCCATCATGTGCCCTGCACTTGTCTCTTTCGCCTTTGCTGTAAATGAGAACGCCAACTGAGACACAGATGGCAGTAGGTCGGTTGTGCTTTAGACTTGGCTTGGTTTGACTTAGCAGAACCGTCGATGACATCGCCCATGGAAACACTGAGTAAAACCGAGTCTACCATCTCTTGAACAAACTTGTAAACCTAACAACCCGAGTTGTGACATTCAGAAGGTTTGCGGCATCCAAAGTACGGTAAATTTGCAACACAATCGATGTGTCTGATTTGAACACGGTAGCGGTTTGCGGTTGAGAGAAATGTCGTGACTCTCGAATTGTTGGAGAACTCGCCGCGCATGGACTTCTCGTAAGCCTGGATACACGGGCGATTGTCTGTCAAGATCTCGGTAGCGTGTGATGATTGGATCAAACTGCTTGATCGCAGAACCTATGCTTAATGCCTCGATTTCATACGGTAGCCACGTGGCCTGAATTTTGCGCAATTTTGCAATGAAGAAGCCTGCAAGTAGCAGTTTGTTACTTCTGCGAAAGTACGGTGTTGTTGCAATCCCTCTGTTCTTTATAGAACTGTCTGTAAAGACCCACAGCACTTTGCTGAGTCGAGGCATCATGATGGATTTGTAGGTATCTAGGGCTAACTGTGCTTTCTTGAACACGCTCACTAGCACGTCAGACCAAAGTACCTTCTCGTTCGATTATCTGCCGGCACTAGCTTGATCAAGTGGAACAAGTAGCTCGGCATAGCCTGGCAGAACACGACTGGGGATATTGTATGCACCTACAAAGGAGCGTAGACGCTGGGTAGTGACTGGGCGTTCAACAGCACATAGTGTGGCAATCTTATGTGGGCAGCCTGCAGTGTACTGTTGCACCATATCCACCCAAGGAGGACTGTAGACGTGAGGCAGACAATAGTCTTTGTGCTGAGAGACACAGGTTGTTGTGCCTCAATGCAGCTAGCACTCGCTTCCAGTTGTGGAAAACCTCATCAGGTGTGTTTCCGCCAACATAAAGGTCATCCGCGATTGTTGCTACACACCCTTCTTGTATCAGGTCGTTCAAAACTAATAATCGATTAAAAATGCCTGATTTCCGTGATCATTCATACCGGCAAAATATCACTTTACTTATCATTCGAAAAAAATAGTTATTTGGGGACAGCCCAATTATTACAACCAAAAACAAAACAAAGTCCTATCTATTAACATGGAGAAAATGGGCTTCGTGCCCCCAAGTGCCCCCACCTCGTTTTCGAAAGGGAGACTTACATGGCCTATTACTCGTTGAAGCATTCCTATAAACTATAATTTCCGTGCATGTAGTGGCATTGCCATTAGTCGTTTCACATGATTGAATAAATACAAACGACTGGGCAACTTGGCATACAGCTAAGACTTAGTTACGTGTACGTTCCAGGTTAGGTTACTGTTCACCTACAAGCCAAGTAATTTATGGACCCGGACGGATTTCACAATAGAGTTGTTGCCATATACACAACAGTTGAGAGTTCGCGTTGATGTTTCTGCCTGGTCCCTAACAACATGCATCCGGTTTGAGTCAGCATTTGGGTAAGAAACACTTCGAAAAAGCATAACCACTTTCTGAAGACAAAATGTACCCTCACCTGGCCTCTGCCAAAACAGACATTCTGGAAACCTCCCGGGCATGGATAGCAGTCCTGTCCATAGAATCCAGAACAACATCTTGGGATCTGCAATCAGAAATTGTCGAGCTAAAACCATGCTAATGATATCTATAAATTACATCTTACACCGGTGCGCTTCCATAATGTGTGCACCGAAATTGTGTCCATTATTAGCATAATTATGAAGAGAGGAAAAATACCAAATCTTAAATGCCCAAACCCCACCGAAATGTCTCCAGCCTACCCACTTGAATAAGATGTAATTGGTAACTAGCTTACTTAAAAAATAAACTTGGTGTTTATACTGAACGGTTGTAAACATTGTTTTAGCGTGATACAGGCAGGACTGGTGGAGATGCGGTACTTCAGACAGAAGTGAACGAACTGTTTTATGTGTTACTTATGATACAGTGATGGTGTCATACCAAATCTGTACCACTGCGAAATCAGTCCACTTGCTTATCTGCGCATAGCCCCATACGCCCCGTTAATAGTGCGTGCGCAGTCTCACAATATTTCACGAACCCGGTAACACGATAAAAGAAGAAACATTTAATTTGTTGATCACGGAATACAGCACAGAGACACAGGCACATTGCACTGGGGAGGAATTTAGTAGGAGCAAGTAATACGGCAGGTGCGATGAATATGGCATGGAGACCATGCTAAATCAATCCCACCTCCTCACGTGAATCTCCCAGGTGAAACTAATTTCGCAACGGGACTGATTTGGCACGACACCGCGTCTAGTAAACGACTTGCTTGTAGCACGGCCAATAGTTGTGACTACGTTAGGGATTGTACGACTTTGTGGTCTATCACCATGAGAGACACCTTAACCTGAGTGTGAATTATACAAGTCATCCTACTCCAAATGTAGACAGAGTATG
>JAODUO010001699.1:0-7500 GCA_025642075.2 Ridgeia piscesae | reverse complement strand
GACCCCGTGTTCCGGTATGATGAGATCTGTCAGCGTGAAGTGTTCAATGGCCCCGTGTTCCGGTATGATGAGATCTGTCAGCGTGAAGTGTTCAATGGCCCCGTGTTCCGGTATGATGAGATCTGTCAGCGTGAAGTGTTCAATGGCCCCGTGTTCCGGTATGATGAGATCTGTCAGCGTGAAGTGTTCAATGGCCCCGTGTTCCGGTATGATGAGATCTGTCAGCGTGAAGTGTTCAATGGCCCTGTGTTCCGGTATGATGAGATCTGTCAGCGTGAAGTGTTCAATGGCCCCGTGTTCCGGTATGATGAGATCTGTCAGCGTGAAGTGTTCAATGGCCCCGTGTTCCGGTATGATGAGATCTGTCAGCGTGAAGTGTTCAATGACCCCGTGTTCCGGTATGATGAGATCTGTCAGCGTGAAGTGTTCAATGACCCCGTGTTCCGGTATGATGAGATCTGTCAGCGTGAAGTGTTCAATGACCCCGTGTTCCGGTATGATGAGATCTGTCAGCGTGAAGTGTTCAATGACCCCGTGTTCCGGTATGATGAGATCTGTCAGCGTGAAGTGTTCAATGGCAGGCGACACGCTCATTATCCCCAGCAGCACAAGAAACCACGTCGGCTATTTAAGAACTATTCTTAGTGAAAAAGCTGATGTCACATCAAACTTTGACTGGAAGCACAACATAAAGTTGGGATAAGTGTAAAACGATGGTTTAAGAAGCAATCAAATTGTTGCGGGAACAAAAAATAGAATCCATCTGGACTGGACCCAAAAATGCTTGAGGAAAACTAACAGGCTTTCATCGCGTGCCAAAATTAATTTAAAAAGAGGCCATTGACAATACATTCAGAGACAGGCGCAGTAAAATCCGTAAAATGCACGATTGGTGAATGACATGAATGGCAAATACAGTTCAGCTATACACTGAATGCTCTTCAGTATAACAAGAATTGTAACACTTCTATAGCGCCTATATGCTCGAAAATTCAAACTTAGAAGCGCAGCAAACAAAATCGTCTCGCGTAATAATAAACGTAAACGGGGACAGGCAAGAGTCGTCATTGGAACATGGAACCGCCGGGCATTTATGGTAGAAATTCAAACAACTATTTTTTCTTGAAAGTTGGCTGTAGTTTCAGAAGAGTTTATTGTAATAGGTAGTTTATTCCAGATTGTTGGCGCAGCTACAGGGAAAGTACATTTGCCTATATTGAGCTTAGTTTTAGGAACAGAAGTTGTGTGGAAGCAGAGGATCTAACGGTTCTACGGATATCAGGGAAACCTATCGGATTAACTAAGCGTGTTGGTTGTTGAATATAAAGAGTACGGTACGTAACAGTAGCCAAGTTGTATTTAATTCGATCTACAACTGAAAGCCAGTGCAACTGCTTAAGTAGGGGTACTGACGGTGAGAAATGTATCTATTTAATATTTAATAAAGCTTTATTGCCATATTCAACATACATTATATGATGAATTGGAATGTAGTCTGGCATTGACTCATATAGTGCCTATATATATACAATAAAATGAAATATGCCAAATTAATATAAGATATATATATATATATATATATAAGATATACATTGTACATAATTTGTTCTTTAAAATGTGTTTAATATAATAAATAAATAAAGATAAAATTAAAATAATAGATTAATCTATTTAACAATAATTGTGGTGTAAACTAGTTAATAAATAAATAAATATATATATATAAAAAGTCCTTTAATTTTTTTTAATATATATATATATATATATATATATACATATGAATAAATTATCTTCTAAAAATTTAATTTAAATTAGTAAACATACATTATAAGAGGACTAAAATATTATTAAAAATTATATTTACAATTACAATTGAATGCGTCCAATTTAAAAAAAAATATTTATACAATTATTAAGTTAAGCTAACATTTTAGGAGAAGAGAAGATTGTTGCTCAGCACCATTGATCCGCTACTGAGAATACGTACACCCACACCCCACACGCATACGGCTCAGCCTACCAACCAGCGCCAGAAAAATAACAATTCCGCCAGAGCGGCGAAAACAGCCAAGTTTCCAGGGTCTTTACATCTACGTTCTAAATTTCATTCCTGATAAGGCTGCTACGGCACTTGGGTAAAAACTATTTCTAAAGCGATTTGTTTTCGTACGGATGCATCTATAGCGTTTGCCTCACGGTAATAGATCGAAAAGATAATGGGCAGGGTGAGTTTGGTCTGAGATAATTTTGCAGGCTCTTTTTGGGGATCTGTCTTTATATATGGCTGTTAGAGAGATGAGTTCACTACCGACAATTTTGGAAGCTGTTTTCACCACTCTGTCAAGCCTGCCCCTCTGGCGCTGGCTGATGCCGCCGAACCATACACATATTGAGAATGTAAGAATACTCTCAATAGCAGAACGATAAAACTGAACAAGAATTTCTCTCCTCAGCCCGAACTTCTTTAGTTGGCGCAGGAAGAACAATCTTTGTTGGGCCTTTTTGACGACAGCGTCTGTGTTGTTTTCCCAAGCTAAGTCATCTGATGATAATGTACAATTACCAAGTAATTTAACTGGAAGATACCTCACAACATTGTTTCGTTGTTGTTTTCTACCAATAATGGTTAGATCAGTTTTATCAGCATTACATTTTTGTCGTTTTAAGAGACATTTGAACGCAAAATGAATGATATGTGAAACGCCACCATGGAAAATGATGGATTACCTCAGAAAAGCTCTTTTCTCACTACAGGCTAGTTTGTTATATTCACAATTTGTATTATGTTGTTTTTATTTTTGTATTGAGATAGCGTTATGTACCATTTAAATGTCGTTCACAGAGTAGCACTATATACATATTTTACAAGTATGCTCAAAAAGGAATGTTATGTGTTACTGAGTTAAACACTTTGGTCCGCGATATTTGCACAACAATACAAACGTTTTGCGTATGGGCATGTAAGTCCTACGTACATTTGTTCCTTTGACAATGTGGTTCTTCAATAGTAGTTGTAGTTTCTCTTTACCCTGAAATAAAGCCAATTAAAAATTCAACAGAGCTATACAATAAGTAATAAACTGATAGTGAACTACCTACATAAAACTGTGTTAGTCACGAGAAACACTGAGTTAGTGTCAGCGCCAACTGATGCAAGTTACAACTCCTCCTTGACACAGCATCAGTGATGTGCAGTATAGCAGGAAATGTGGGAGCTATTCAGCCTAACTTAAAAATAAACCAAGCACAGTCGGCATCACCCTTACATATTTTGTGTATAACGTCTACAAAATAGGAAGAAAATATAAATTAAATGGACTTCGCTTTATGTTTTGCAACACTTGAAACGCTTCCCCAATTATAGTTGCCATCTATTGTTGCGGTACGTACGAGGGCTGCAATACGGGCTGATAGACACACCAGTCAAAATATGACTGCTTATCTAGACTCCCTATCAGTACAACATAGTGTAGACTGGGATGTACTTTCCGTAGAAATCGGATACCCGTTACACATTTTTAGACACCTGTAAAGCACAAAATCCAAACGGCCGCAGTCATTCATGGAAAATACAGAAAATGGCATATCTCTGGAACTACTTGACCTACTTCAATGATATTTGACTCTATTGTAGGGTTTGCAAACATGCCTGATAATCAGGAATATGTTTCAGATCGCTAGTAGATCAAGGTCATGCAAGAAGGTCAAGGTAAAGGTCATTTTTGACTGGTTTCAAGTCGAAAATCAATTAGTAAGGTCAAACAAAGGTCAACATATGATGAACATTCAATAAAATCTATTTATAACAATTAGGTAATGTTACAATGTTTTTAATTAGCACAATACTAGAATACAAACCAAGGAGACACATGTAGGAGATAACATACAGAAGTTCAGGTTCAAGGTCAAAATCTGAATACAGAAAAGAGAAGTAATTACAAATAATGAACTGCACTGCATGTCAGGCAACCTATTAAATTTTGTCCTGAAATACCTACAGGGAGATACATAGAAAACACATTAAATAAGATTAAATTTGGGCGAAAATAAGTGTTTAAAGATTAGATTCTTTAAACATACATATACCACACATCTATCATGGAATATGCCATGTTGAACACTTAGTGAGTTAAATAAGTGGTACGCAGTCTTCTGATAGTGTCATCCTTGTTCATCCTCCTGCAACAGTCACATACATCATCTTCATCTGCTATCATCCTGTAGTCAGGAAGGTTGCTGCAATCAGAATTGTGGCATTTGCAGAAAGCAGTGCAGGGGAGGTTGTCCTTCTTGCATGAGCAGTGACCCTTGCATGATGTCTTGCAGCCACATTTGATCAGTTCCACGACGGCAACTGGTGCTTGTTTGTTGAGACACCGGACTGGGACATACTCGTCCCCGACAAACATCCATCCATGTTCCTCTAGGGGCAGTAGGCATGAGTGAGGTGTTGTATAGGTTTTGTCCCTCCTAGCCACAAAGTTGGTGTGTAAGATATGGGGCATCAGTGTTGCTCTGGTCGGAGGAAGCTTCTCGCCCTCCAGCTTCCTGGACCTGAACAGTTCCCAAAGCAAGGCTGGTGTGGTAGTTGCACCCCCAGAGCTGTATACTGATCAAACAAACTTCTCGATGGGCTGCACTTCTTCGGGCAGCTCAGATTGATCACTCCTCATTCCAACAGACAAAGCATCCATCATACATGCTATTGAGGAGGCAAATCCCATTTGAACTGAGACACACCAACCGATGCAATCAGCCAGGCAGCACGTAACAAACACCGGTCCAGGCACCAGCACAATATGATACGATGGCCTCCTCAACATTCTCAGTGTTGACTTAGGCCAACCCCGTGAGCATGTTGTCATCACTGACAATATGGCTATAGTTCAATGTATGAAAAACGTCCAAGCATGAAGAAGATAATCAATTTCAAAAGTGCCTTTGTCATAAGAATTACAAGGATGGTGAAACCGTACGATGAGGAGCGCATGATATTTGACTGCTATGACTTCGCTCCATCGCTGAAACAGAAGACGAGGGCCAAGCGAGCACAGGGGAAGGAGATGGAGTTTGTGATTCATGACGAGATGGACACTGCTAAGATTACCCTCAAAGAGGTGCTCTCTGCCTCAAAGACAAAGGCGCTCCTCTCCAACATTCTAGGTAATGCCCTACTGGAGGAATACAAAGGTTCGAATAAAACGGTGGTGGTCGTGAAAGGTAGCACAGTTCAGACCAATCAACCCCACTCCTTGGCTGTGTCGATGTCCACTCAAAATCATGAGGAAGCAGACACCATGATTACTTTGCAAGTAATTCATGCCATCGGTGACTCTACTCTGAGAGACATAGATGTGTGGTCGCCTGACACTGACGTACTGATCTTGCTGGTCGAACTTGTGACTCATGGGCGACTTGGTGCATTCACCAAGCTCAATTTCCTCACTGAAAAAGGTGACAAGAATCGTTCGATCAACATTCGTGAGCGTGTGAGTGTCATTCGGCGAGAGAAGTGTCAAGGTCTGATTGGTTTCCATAACTTCACAGGTGCAGATTGGGGAGGGAAATTTGTTGGCATCTCAAAGAAGAGTTGGATCACTTCGTACCTATCCTTGCCCAATGATGACCCTTTCGTCTCTGCTTTTCAACTCCTTTGCTAAGGGGTGCTCACAACCCAAGAGCTGGTGGAGGACGAGCTGCCCGAAGAAGTGCTGCCCATCGTGACGTTTGTCTGATCAGTATACAGCTCTGGGGTAACTAACCAGCTTTGCCTTGGGAACTGTTCAGGTCCAGGAATCTGGAGGGCGAGAAGCTTCCACCGACCAGAGCAACACTGATGCCCCATATCTTATGCAGTGACGGGGACAAAACCTATACAACACCTCAACCATGCCTACTGCCCCTAGAGGAAATTGACGGATGCTTGCCGGGGACGAGTATGTCCCAGTTCGGTGTTTCTAAAAACCAGCACCAGTTGCCGTCGTGGAACTGATCAAATGTGGTTGCAAGACATCTTGCAAAGGTCACTGCTTATGCAAGAAGAACAACCTCCCCTGCACTGCTCTCTGCAAATGCCACAATTCTGATTGCCGTAACCTTCCTGACTACAGGATGATAGCAGATGAAGATGAAGATGATGTGTGACTGTTGCAGGAGGATGAACAAGGATGACACTATCAGAAGATTTTGTACCACAGATTTAACTCACTAAGTATTCAACATGGCATGTTCCATGATAGATGTGTGGTATATGTATGTTTAAAGAATCTAACCTATACAAATTTCATTTTCGTCCAAATTTTATCTTATTCAATGTGTTTTCTATGTATCTCCCTGTAGGTGTTTCAGGACAACATTAAATGGGATGCCTGACATGCAGTGCTGTTCATTATTTGTAATTACTTCTATTTGCTTATTTGTATTCAGATTTTGACCTTGAACCTGAACTTCTGTATATATACATGGGCCTCATTGGTGTTCGTACGTTTGTATTCTAGTATTACGACTTGAAACCAGTCAAAAATGACCTTTACCTTGACCTTATTGCATGACCTTGACCTACTATCAACCAGAAACATATTCCAGATTATCAGGCATGTTTGAAAACCCTACAGCAGTGTCTAATATCATTGAAATCATTGAAGCTGGTCAAGTATGGTCTATCGAGTTTTGACAAAACATAACCTACTTTTTAAATGTATGAAATTTCTTAATTTTCATAACCAAGTTTACAATAATTTAAATTGGCATTGCCGTTTATAGCATTGACTAGATAGAGGACAGAAGATGTAAATGTACAGACATGTGTAGACAGAGGGTACATTGATGACAGTGACCAGTTAGTAAGGAGGGTGACATTGATGTTATAGAACATATGTTGTCACTGATATTACTGACAACTTGGCGGACATTGATATCAGTAACCAGTTGGTGGACAGAGGTGTTATTGATATCAGTAACCAGTTTGTGGAAAAAGATGATATTGATATCAGTGACCAGTGGCTGTACAGAGGTGACATTGATTCAGTGACCAGTGGATGGACAGAGGTGACATTGATTCAGTGACCAGTTGGTGGTCACAGGTGACATTGATTCAGTGACCGTTGGGTGGACAGAGGTGACATTGATTTAGTGACCAGAGGGTGGACTGAGATTACCTAGATTCAGTTGCTAGTTGGTGGACTGAGGTGACCTTGATTCAGCGACCAATTGGTGGACCGATGTGACATTGATTCAGTGACCAGTGGGTGGACAGAGGAGACATTGATTCAGTGACCAGTTGGTGGATTGAGGTGACCTTGATTCAGTGACCAGTTGGTTGACAGAGGTGACATTGATTCAGTGACCAGTTTGTGGACAGAGGTGACATTGATTCAGTGACCTTTGGGTGGACAGAGATGACATTGATTTAGTGACCAGTGGGTCGACTGAGATGACCTTGATTCAGTGGCCAGTTGGTGGATTGAGGTGACCTTGATTCAGTGACCAGTTGGTGGACGG
>JAODUO010001698.1:65000-74236 GCA_025642075.2 Ridgeia piscesae | reverse complement strand
AAACCCAAATCAGTGTCCGGTGCCTTTTCTAGGCCCCCCCTTTACCGTCAAAATCTGCTCTCGGGAAGTGTCACGTTTCGAATTTTTCATTGGTTAAAATCGTAATAATATAATTTCACCTTTTTATTACGAATGCAAATAAATATTATTGTTGACACATAGGACCCCTTTCGTGTATAATAAGGTACCATATCTTTGTTTTTGCGCAGAAATGTCTAATAACGAAGAAAACCGAAAGAAACCAAAATTTTACATGGGCTAGATAGGAGGTATCAAACCACTCGGCTTGGAATAAAGATGGCGTACGCAGTGTTCTATGACGACGATTTAGGCACTGAAAATATTTTTTCCCAGTTTGTCTGATAAGTGAATATGCTTCTTTCACCATTAATGTATACTTATATAGTATACATTTAGGTATATGGAATTTTACAGTTTTATGATTCATGTTTTCCTTTAAGGTAATCAGTTGGGCAGGCATAATGTGACAGTGAAAAAGAAATGTTGATACTGACAATGTATTTGAAAAATATTTGAAAAAGTCAAATACTTTAGGAAAGTATTTAAATACAAATACTTAATTCCTAAACATCAAATACAAATACTTAAAACAGTATCTTTACCGAAATGTCTGGATACCTTGAATTGGATACTCTTTTGAATATGCCCCCTGGTTTTGAAGTGTTGTTATTGTAATGTATTTGATCATGTGTATTTGAAATTTGTAAATGCCTCATATTTGTATTTGATTCAGAAACCATAAATTAAGTTATTAATCCAGCGTTAAATGATTCATCCAATACCTGAGAAAGTCGTCTAATTATTAATAATAATAACACCTGGATAGTGGATAGCAGTAATCAGTTAGAACATTAGTGACACAACAACAGAACAAGAATGACACCTAGGGATTCCATGAAAGTCGCCTTTATGTTAGAAACAGGATATTCATTAAAGTAATCATGAAAGTAATCATGATTACATTGTAAAGTAATCGTACTCGTACTCGAGTATATTGTAAAGTAATCGTACTCGAGTACATTTGTTTTCTGAGTACTCGTACTCATGCATGTTCAAAGTAATCGTACTCGTACTCGAGTACATTTGTATTGTACTCACTCCATCTCTGGTATATTGTTAACTGGCAAAATGTCATATTGAGACATCACGCTAATGTGCATGGTGGATCATCTGACTTACTTGCTAAACCATTGGATTAATTTTTTTTGAATTACATTAGTGATTTGCACGACACAATGGTTGAGGGTAGAAAATTCCACTCATTGTGGTGGAGAAGAAACTGGTTCCAAATGTTTACCGAGTGTTTACCCAAAGATCTAGTGTTGTATTGGATAAAGTGATCTTGTGGGATATCTACAAGTCCACGTTCCATCTAGTATATTATGCTAGTCTGTTAATATTTCTTCTTGTTTGCTCAGTGTGTCCCCAATATTTCAAGAAACTACCAATAAAGGCAATAATATTGCAAATTTGCAAAGTGATTTTTTTACAGTACCTAAGTTATGTCTCATCATAGCTAATTATTCATCATTTACTGTAAGCCTGTAACATGTCCTAGTATCAATGTTGTATGAGTATCTGAACTGATACAGCACACACAATTTGTAATTTGTTCTCTCACTGAACAAATAACATGAATGATTGAAAACAACATTCGCAATGCTATTTTTTATGTTTGAATAATATGTTTACTGAAAAATATAGCAGTCATGTTGGCACTTTCAGAGCGGTCAACCTGAAAATAGGAACTGCATGCTTAGCTACGAAACTCGAAAGGCATGCGGATTGACTATGACGTCTACTGTCTGGCTTGCATTCAGCTGTTTGTTTGTGTTATTGACATGTAGCTTTACCTTATTTTTATGCCTCTATTCCCAAAGGGATATAACCATTCAAAGTAGGATAAAATAAAACAAATAATAATGAATAACAATATCGGACGGCCTAACTCGCTTGGACCTAGTTAGCGGCTCCATGATCCCGTGTACATACCTTCTAGAACGTTAACTGTGGTGAACGTTTACGAACAATATCAGTATGTACATAAGTCATCTCGACAGACATCGCAATGTGTCTAATGGTACAAGATTCAAATAATTTAGATACAGAAGATTTAAATTTTTACTAACCTTCTTGCGGCTTTGATGACTTGGCTACGGCGACGGAAGGATTCGACCGGTAACCCGTTTCGACGACTATCGTTGGTGATTAAATATCGCGCTAATATCGTTTGCACAGCTCCATACTTGAAAACTCGACGTCGCCGACGTTTCTGCGGAAACTTGACCCAGTATATACGGTGAGAAACATCCTATTCGAAGCAACGTTCTTCGAACGGATGTCCTTCTTCGAAGTTCGCGTATCTTACAACATTGTGTTTACAACGGCGATAGCATTGACGCACGCAATCGGACACGTGACTTTAAGGCCGGTTCTGCGTGCTGAGTGGTCAGACCACGGTCAGACAACAGGAAGAGGCGCATCATGGACGCCTCTATGAAGCCGATGATTTCAGTAAAATTATCCACTTTGGAATTATTTTACTAATAAACCGCTGACGTTAAAAATGTGATTACCGTTCAGAATGGTTGCTTTGTATTAGCTCTTTCACGTGCATAGCACTTAATATTTCCCTTTTGGTTCCCTTTAACGCGGTACACCACTACTTAACACGGTAGACAACTATTTCACACGGTAGACAACTATTCCCACAATACACCAGTACTCCCCACAATACATCATTACACTCACCCACATTTCACCACTACATCCACAATGGTCCATTACTCCCAACAGTACACCACTACACCCACAGTACAAAAAACGTTACTAGTCCCCACAGAAAAAAAACAATAATCCCACCATACACCCCATAAAACATACCTACGCCCCACTATATACCAATACACCCCACATTACACCATTAATCACCACAGTATACCATTACATCCAAAACACACCACAGTTTCCCACAATACACCACTTTTCCCCACAGCATGCCACTACTCCACACTACTTCCTCGATACATAGTACAACCAGAAATACACCACAACACAAAAGTAAGACCACAGCGCACATCAGCTTCTTGCAGTGAATAATTATACGTAAAAAACTCAGATATATATATATATATATATATATATATATATATATATAATATATATATATATATATAGTGTGAGAGTGTGGTGCGTGCGTGCGTGCGTGCGTGCGTGCGTGCGTGCGTGCGTGCATGCGTGCGTGCGTGAGTGCGTGCATGCTTTATATAATCTGTATATTCCATGTAAACACATTGCAACACATGGTAATGTATGTCTGGTGCACATTGAATGTACTATCTCGTAAAACCAGTTATATCAATTGCTCCGCGCCCCGGAGAGCCAGAACTGTGTTTAGTAATAACAATTGGCAATTGGAGGTTAGTTATTTGAAGTTTTTGTTGTTGTCTTGTGCTATTATAAAATAGATAAGACGATGTCGTTGTGGTTGGTGGGGCTTGTGTATCTTAAACGGAATGTTTGCCAAGGCACAGTATTAATTGAGCCCTAACCTGTATGTCTGACTACGTTTGTGTTTCACATTTGCTGACTCCGTAACTTACACAAATTTATGACGTAGTTGTTTTTAAACTAGAGGATGTAGTGTCGTGACAGTTGGACAGGTATAACGTTACGTAACTATAATCAGAGTGCAAGGTAATACTTACAAAATTACCATATCCAACATTGACAATAACCAATGTCTCGCTCCAGAAGAAAGTGCTAATGACAGCAACCAGGCCAACGATGGTAAACATCAACAAAGCGATTATTCTGAAAACACGGACGGTCGTCCAAATACACAATAACGAAAGACACCAAAAACATGTCACTGTTCCGCATATATGTTTAAAGTTGATGATAAAATACATGACAAAACAATGTAACGATTAAAAGCCAAACCTAGACGTTAATTATTTTGTTTTACATATGTTACATTTTATATAAAAGCAGCTATGAGAAGACAACAAATGTCATTTGGTGATATATATGACCCTCACATTGTGATCGGTCAGCAGTGCGTCGGAAGATACATCTCTAGGGAAGGTGGCAACGACATAATGTGCGAGTGAGGAAAGGCAATGCACCAACAGTGTTCAAATAGATTACGTACCACCCTATATACAGACATAAACCTACATCTCTATAGGTCAGTCGTTACACCAAAGCGGTATATGCCTCTGAATCACGGAAGAATTAGGCAAATTCCTCATTAAGACTCGACGACGGGTACTAGCTGGACATATGCTACGCTTACCAAGAGATCAAACGACAAGTGTAATGACGTAATGGGTGCCTGGAGGTGGCAACAGAAACAGACGTAGACCGACTAAGACTTGGCGCAAGACATTTAGTGAAGATCTGACACAAATGGAAATTACCGGGAATAAACCCAAAGGACTTACATAAGATCATTCTAGATAGACAAAGCTCGTCGCCCGATGTCCCGAAAAGAATATAAAGTGCTATGCTATAAAGTGAGTAAAAGCTTCGCAAAACAACAATGTTCATTCGTCTATTTTTCAGTTATTTTAAAAAGTCATCCACCCAGAATTATGTGCGGTTCAGTTAATATAGGAATGTTTTCCTGATGCTGCAGGACGGTGGTACTTACGGTAGAACGTTTCTTTGTGTGTGTAAAATACTCAAGTATTCCAATACAAAGAAACTGAAATAAAACATATCATATGTAAACCCGCACGCAAGCTTCAACGAACTCACGTTTACATGACATACACATATATAAACATGCGCACGCCCATATGGGCGAGCGCGCCCACACACACAAACCACACAAATACAAACACAACATATACACGTTCACACACACACACACACACACACACACACACACACACACACACACACACACACACACACACACACAGAAAACAAAAAAAACACACACACACACAAACACACACACACACACACACACACACACACACACACAAACACACAACACACACACACACACACACACACACACACACACACACACACACACACACACACACACACACACACACACTTAATTCGTTTTATTAAGAATGTATCGACTAATTGGTGTGGTGCACAAGTGATACCGATATAGTAATGAATACATACTACTTTATGAGCAAAATACTTAGCTAAATTTCCAAAACACCATAAAAACTAATCAGCATTGAGCTCAGTATGACGAAATTACCACATTCTGTAATTGTGAATATGCCCGAGAGGTCATGCTCCCATTGAACGGACAGTTGTCTACTACATGATACTTAATATAAACACAAATTTCTAGTAGAAATTGAGCGTAGAAATGAAGTCTACATACGGAAGCAGCGCCTGTCACAATCACCGGGATCCAACGTGTGCCATGCGTGTAGCCTGCCAAAACGATGAAACCAATTGACCACGCAACTGAGTACACCACGTGATAAATTGCAAAGATCACTGCAAAGATCTTTGATGCCGTGCTCCGGGTACTGGGATGTTCCAGTTGATGGGTTTGGATGACGTCGCCTCTTATTTCCGGGTCGTGGCTCTGTCTTGAAGGAATGTTTCCTGCACCGGAAAAGACTGTTGGCGTAGACGCATCCATGTTCTCAGTCTGTTAAACAAACGATTTGTCAAACAGTTGGCAGGCTGCAATTGAAACATTTGTGTTCTATTAAACACACACAAGCACACACACACACACACACACACACATATATATATATATATATATATATATATATATATATATATATATATATATATATATTATACTTCAACGTGACTAACCAGTTTAAGGTTTTGGATTGCCCAGAGAGAGTGAAATAAACTATTATTATTATTATATATATATATATATATATATATATATATATATATATATATATATATACAGTTTTTAAAACGCTTTTAAAATACGCATGCGCGAACTCTGGAATATTCCTTTGTATATTAATGTGAAGAAGAAGCTCTGATGAATGTGGATATTGTCACTGATACCTTTATATACATTATACTTTGTTTAAGGTGGCTCGGATGGTGTTATAGTTAATGTCAGCCGCGAGTTATTGAGGGTGAAATGGAATTTCCGGTCTTAACTAAAGACAACATTTTGACCGTGATCGTACACTTATTCACCGCTTGTAAAAATAAAATCGTATGTTCAACCTGTTATTGTGCGCTGACTTGACGTGTGTTTACGAATGTCAGAACGGCTTTAACATTTAGGTTGCAAGTGTATAGGTTGGCGAGAACACGTATCAATCATGTATTTGTGCAATGTCAGTACTGAACTATTCACAAAAGTTGTTGATGTGCCAGATCGACATACTTCCGGGTCTACTGCATTCCATGACGCTTTGCAGTGCCTACTGTGCAGTGGCTATTAAGGCTATTATGCTCATCAAAACAAACGTCATAATTTCAGAGCACGTGTGATGAAGCTTTCGGGTGAAAATGGTGACGCATTTAAAATATATTACCAATTGTATACCGCAAACAGCGATCTAATCTGCAAACTGACATTTTCACGCCAGATGCAACTGTTACCTGTACTACCTAGATAAAGTAGCCATCTGCATTCCAGGTGACATATCATTTTATAATGCGACGTGTGTGTGTGTGTGTGTGTGTGTGTGTGTGTGTGTGTGTGTGTGTGTGTGTGTGTGTGTGTGTGTGTGTGTGTGTGTATATATATATATATATATATATATATATATATATAGTGTTTGTGTGTTTCTGGTTTTGCGTGTATATATATATGTGTGCGCGTGTGTGTATGTGTGTGCATCCGAATGTGTGCAAGCTCATGTGTATGTGTTTGTATACGTTTATGTGTACGTGTGTGTATGTGCGTGTTTTGTGTGTATGTATGCGTTCCTGCGCGCATGTGCGTGCATGCATGTGCCTGTGTGCGTGTGTGCGTGTACGTATGTGGTGTGTGTGTGTGTGTGTGTGTGTGTGTGTGTGTGTGTGTGTGTGTGTGTGTGTGTGTGTGTGTGTGTGTTTGTGTGTGTACATGTCTGCGGGCTTGTGTACAAGAGTGTGTGCATATGCGTGCGTGCGTGTATGTGTGTGTGTGTGTGTGTGTGTGTGTGTGTGTTTGTATTTGTGTATGTGTGCATGCGTGCGTGCGTGTGTGCGTGTACGTACGTGCGTGTGCCTGATTGTGTGTGCGTGGCCTACGTGCATGTGCATGTGTGTGTATGTATTTGGTGTGTGTGTGTGTGTGTGTATGTGTATGTATATGTGTATGTATATATGTGTGTGTGCGTGCGTATGCGTTTTTGTGTATGCATGTGTGTGTGTGCGTGCGTGAATGTGTGTGTGTGTGGTGTGTGCATGTGTATACATCTGGAAATTCATTTGCATTTTGTTGAGACCATCCCATATATTTTAGATGTGATCATGAGTTGTAAAATGCATATCCTTTTTAAGGGCAATAAAGTAAAGTGAAGTATATATGTGGGAATTGCAGTGATACCTTGTACTTACAACTGTGTCCACTGTCGTGTGAGCTGGTGCTGTGTCAACTGTAGACAGAGATTGTCGCTGTCCCGGACCTTCCGACCGTAACTTCACCTGCTACCTTCTACAGCTCTCTCTCTGTCACCGCACACGAACAGTGTTTCCCGGCAAACAGTTATCTGTGAACTGGCACCCGACCGCCTTTTCTGGTTTACCAAACGACGCTGCTATGTGTGACTTCAGTCACGCGTGTGTTAGATGTAGCATGCGCCGCGTTTCGTCAATTACTGACAAGTCTATTTTCAAGAGGCAGGAGGCACGGCCACGGTCCGTTAGGCATCAAAGGCGGTCCGTGATTTTCTGAGTGTCGCAAACAACATGTTATCTACACATGCGATCGTAGCATGAATAACAATAGGTTCATGTGTTTAAAAATAGCCGTTTGGACGAGGAAGTTACAGTTCATTCTCATTCACAAATACAATATCCTGCTACATGTTATTTGTTCATCACGTGACAAGTGCGTAGTTGTGGAGTTGTTGTGGCGGTGTAGAAGATATATGATGTTAAATTTACTTACTTTAGGTGGCTCTTTTTATTGCTTTTTCGAGGCGTGAGCATAAACTGCAAAAAAAATACCATACAACTGGCCTCTGTGGTAACTTGTTCTTTTAATAATTCAGTTTCTTTTAAATCATGTGATCCATGTTTGAACATGTAAACAGTGTCGATGTATAAGGTGTTCACATTCGTGCCTGTTGTCACAAAAAACATCAAGCATGGTAATCTATTCCACCACAGCACTAGGTGCCTTGGCGTCCATCTTTACCCTTGTGTCGACGTTGGCCCTCCGCTAAAAGGCAGTATCCCGTGGGTTGATCGCGGGCTCTGCGAATGAGAATACGTTTCTTGTTCCCAGAGCCGGCTCTGCAAACAGCCAGTCTTTTTCAATAATTGTTCCCAGTATGGAAGGATCTTTCTAGTGTACCATACGCTAAGCGCATGCGCTGTGTATATCAATGTTTAGTCGCCAGATGGTAGCACTGCTAGCACTACTATTTTTTAGTACTTTCTTTGAATGTTTCAATCAAATTTTAACATGACTTAATACAAAAATCAGGGGAAACTTGCAGGATGCATACGGCGTTTTTATATATATATATATATATATATATATATATATATATATATATATATATATATGCCGTGTGCATGCTATGTGTTAGACTTTCCGTTGCAGGTTTGGCGTGATTGTTCAATTCTGCTTGAGATTCACGCAATGTTTCTGTTCAGTCCTGGTGACGATGCCCCAGTTTTGTTCAGTCTTGACTCTTGATATCGCAATATTAACCAATTCTGTCTGAGCTGACGCAGTGTTAGTCTGTCTTAGTGTGGATACCGGATTTGTATTCAGTATTGTCGGAAATACCACGTTATGGTTTCGTGTTAATTCTCAGTCCTAGTGGAGATGTGTTCTGTATGAAGTGATATCGGTCATTCCTGCATGATAGAGATTCCGCAATTTTATTAAGTTATGTCGGAGAAACTGCAGTATCTTTCAGCCCTATCTAAGGTGACATTGCGCCGACGTCAGTGAAATTGTCAAAGTTGGTCTTAATGGCGCTTCCATAACAGACGTTGTTGTCGAAATGGTACAAGCATGGTATGAGCTGTCATATGCATTGGATTCCTATGTAAGGAGTTGTAATACAAGATTTTAGCAAAGC
>JAODUO010001698.1:15000-57500 GCA_025642075.2 Ridgeia piscesae | reverse complement strand
TTTTCTTTTTCTTTGTGAATAATGTGAAGTGGGCCGACTCCACGCGTGTCCCCGGTGCCAGTACAGTGCGATGAAAAAAGTCACTGCGTCACTTTCACCCCCAGTGCATTATCCTGGGAAATCTTCAGTGAAGAATGTGTATATTGCCATGATCATGCTTTGGCTTGTGGATGTTAGATCATATCGCAATTGCTGAGAGCGAGCACACCATGCTATCACACACACCGCGGCCCAGCATTGTCATATTCCACCTTTCAACTGCACCTTGCACTCCTTCTCCTCCTGATCCATCCAACCAACATATCAGAGGACAAACACGTCTGTGTCTTCGCTAAGTACACGGATCATGCTTTTGACAGAGTTGGCCGCATCAATAAGGTAAAGCCATTACCAAAAGGCTCCATCGCCAAGAGTGTCCATCATAATGATCTCTCCTGGATTGAACATAGACTCACATGCGCCAGGTTCCGCCTTATCGTTCTTGCTCTTCGTGATATACATATTGTGTGTATCTTTTTGTCTTATTACAAATATCCCGAAATTTCAAATGTTCGTCACGGTGTGCAATAAATCTGTTTCACTAAAAGGTATTGAGCTAATTTTTATTAGGTGTTATACTTGTCTTCTTGTTACGTCACAATAATAATTGTAATAAAATACGTTCATTCCTTGTAACATATCTAAAATGACTTTCACACATAATTTTAATGCATGAAATAACACCATCAAAGAGAAATATGAATGCAAATGTTATTAACGATACTTGTGTAACATGTGTGATTACGTGTTTCAAATAAATTACATTATGACTGAACACTCTTTTCTCATGAACAAATGTGACAAATATTGTAAGATTATCCATTTCTATTCAAGAATAAATTAAACTACAATTTCATAGAAGTTTCCATTTATTGTTCACCAAGAAGTTAAGTTTGATCTTTACCTGATCTTCGGCATCCGATCTTGACCAGAAACTGAAAATTTAAAAAGAGGTATTACACATAATTCTAAGACAAGTGATTCTAATGTATTTCTTTAAGATCTAAACAGCGGTCATCATGGATTTATGCACATTACCAGAGTTACTCAAAGTTGCCGTTTGAGCAGTCAACCTGATTTTTTTCTAGAACAAGATGAGTCCAAATCAACCAAAACGTCCATAGAACAGAACATGTACAGGTCCACTTTTTAAAACATGTGACTGTCAAATGGACATGTTCTTAAATGTATCACTAGTGATAAACTTTGGGTGCGTTGAGAGGTCTGTTCCTCTAAGTGGATTTCTCAAAAACAATTTAACATAGTTGGTTTCTCTCTCTTTCTTAGCCCGTGTGCGTTGTTGATTTCAACAATTATTTAGTTTTGCCACTATAACATACATGCATAGATATATACATATGCATATATACATACATACATACATACATACATTCATACATACATACATACATACATACATACATACATACATACATACATACATACATACATACATACATACATACATACATACATACATACATACATACATACATACATACATACATACATACATACATACATACATACATACATACATACATACATACATACATACATACATACATACATATATACATATATACATACATACATACATGCATACATACATATATGCAGGGTGGTCAGATTTAACATGGTGACATCATAATGGTTTTAATCAACCGTGTATGTGGGCTAAAAAGATTAGATTGGCTGGTAAAAGAACTATAATAAAAAATAAGAAACAACCATTTAGAGGTAGGGACCTCTGTCTCAATATTTTATAAAAAGAAATCGAAATCATAGTTTATTATGCAATAACTACCACATTGCAGCATGCTACCAATACATTTCGTTCAAGTATTAAGAAAATCTTAATAATATAGTTGGCTATAATCGAGCTTGCGTCTATCTATTTTGTAGAATAACGTGTTCACCCTAGACATGCTGGATCTTGGACATTAAACTTTCAAGGAGAAATTTATCACCCAACGGATATGACATAAGAACTCAATCTCTTCGGGCATACAACATTATTAAACATTACTCTATTGCCTATGCGCATACGGAGACGTGGCATTTAATGAATGAACTAATTATACATAATAACAACAATGCCAGTACCATTTACATATCACCAGAATGTCATATTGTTGACTTAATACTAACTCTACCATGTACACGGCCGCGATGTAGGAAATTCTTATGAAGCCAGCCACTTATGGCAGGTAAGTGGAGAATACGTGCCGCGATGTCTTCTAAGTCTTTTGTAATATGGGCGACAACAACCGGAAACTGCATTTCCGACTACTCGAGTCGCACTAGAGGGGTGGTTGTCAGCAGGTTATAACTGATATATAAAGTGACTGTTCAAATTCAATGTATTGAGAGAAATCGCATACGGTTTGACGAGCTCTTGTAAGACTTTCCAGAACATACACACACGCATGAACGCACACACACATATATAAATACATATACACACACACGCATGCACACACGCCTCATCACACTATACCATACCCAACCACACCATACGACACCACGCTATGAAAGCAGGCAGATATACAGGAACATACACGACCCTTGACGACCGGGGAGAATGAACAATGTCATCTTATCGAACACTAACTTTGTGTACCAGGTTGTACGTATATACGATCTAATGATTCCTTTAGACAGCTATTTGCCCCGCTGAACGTTTCAACAAAACAACTTAATTGTCTTGGTACAACACTCCAAAAGCCTGCACTTTCTGTTTTGGTCAACCTTGCTACAGCTACCGTGTGTGTGTGTGTGTGTGTGTGTGTGTGTGTGTGTGGTGTGGTGTGGTGTGGTGTGCGTGTGCGTGTGCGTGTGCGTGTGCGTGTGCGTGTGCGTGTGCGTGTGCGTGTGCGTGTGCGTGTGCGTGTGCGTGTGCGTGTGCGTGTGCGTGTGCGTGTGCGTGTGCGTGTGCGTGTGCGTGTGCGTGTGCGTGTGCGTGTGCGTGTGCGTGTGCGTGTGCGTGTGCGTGTGCGTGTGTGTGTGTGCGTGTGGTGTGTGTGCGTGTGGTGTGTGTGGTGTGTGTGGTGTGTGTGGTGTGTGTGGTGTGTGTGGTGTGTGTGGTGTGGTGTGTGTGGGTGTGTGTGGTGTGTGTGGTGTGTGTGGTGTGTGTGGTGTGTGTGGTGTGTGTGGTGTGTGTGTGGTGTGGAGTGCGCGTGCGCGTGCGCGTGCGCGTGCGCGTGTGTGAATAGCGGACAACGAAAACATTTCTATTTACACAATAATTACCTCTTTCTTCGTAACCATAAAATCAACCGCTTCCATTCGTGCGTCGCATAATAAACTTAAAATTGCGTCGTCCTTCTTTCCTGGTGGTGAAACAGCATTCAGCGAAACATGCAAATCGTCTGGTATTCCTTCGGCGGCGTTCTGAAGGAAGCATTTACGCAACGCATCATCCAAACATGCGGCTGTGACGCAGGCCGATCTCGGTTCCCCGCCAGCGGAGAGTTCTCTTTGCTAACACGGCCAATCATACCAACGGTTCAACACGGCATCTTCGCGTCCGCGGGTAACGGAAACTAAGCCATTGTTCTGATTCCGTCTGTATTCCTGTTCGCTATCCACGATACACGGGTTATCCTGCGAATTATTGTGCTGCGTTTACTTTGGGAATGAACGTACAATAACGCCCGTCGATTGTGCTGATTGATCAGTTCTACCAGCAACTACTAGCGGATGCTAATGATATCATTACGGGCAGATAATTCATTAGAGAGCCCCTGTGAAGGCGTATACTGGCCAGGCAATCTACTAGTTAATGAATTTGGTCCGTAGTCTCCGAAAGGCCTGTCAGAGACGATAATTGCATTTGCCTTGCCGCAGCGACATCCCAATTTAAATTATCCATGACTAAAAATCCGCCTCGATTTCTGAATGTCGTCAACGCATCGACTCTTCCTTCCAGCGTTGCTCTAGGCGCCGTTTTCCGTGTTTGAAACCTCATCGGAACATACGATCATTTAGGGCTGGGAAATTTAATCATTCTTGGCAATTTGATCACGCTGTCATGATAGTCCATTGTCGCGTTGGCAATGTCTACGTGCGTGCCTGTCATGGTGATAGTAGCACTCGAATGTGTGATGTCGAATTCAAACGTGAATAAACTCATACTTTTGTATGGTGATATCTTTCCATTTTGGCCAGTAGGCTACAATCTTCTATGTCATCATTTTTTCAAACAAACTTCTCTGTTTTAACGCATTCCACATTTTATTTAAAATGACGTAGCCACTACATTTATTAACGACATCATTGACGTTTTAATTTGCCACCCCATTTTTTTAATGTGGATATCTATCACTCACATGTTCATTACTGGGTTTTGTCTCCATCCGCCAAGGGTCGCTGCGGCTGATTACGTGAGTACCTGCCTTTACCCACCCGTGACACATACCTTTGAAAAAGTCATAATTTAACGTTAGCTAATGAAACTGTCTTACATGTAATGTTTAGGATGCGAATGGGTCATCATATTTTTGAGAAATTAGCAATTTTATTGTTTTAATATTTCACGTGTTTTTTTCATTAAAGTTTCTTACCAGTTGAGGGTTGGATACAGTTTAAGCAAAAACGCAACATGACCTTTAGAAGAAAGGGAGCGGGGAGTAGAGATTGTTGCGGATGAGACAAATGATGTTCCTTTTTCGCAGCTTGTAAATTTCTCGCAACGACGTCTTTATATATCGTGTCAACACATGTTTGATAGAATACGGATTGCAATAACGTCTAATAAAACGACAAAGTAGGAAGTTACAGGTGCAACGAAATAAGTGTTCCCAATTAGACGGCATTTTGAAACCAGTGACGAGGCAATGTGAACTACAGACACAGGTGAAGTCTCAGTGTAAACTCAGACAGAACTTACCAGTGGTGCTATGAAGGTGATGGCCACAACGTCAAATAACCACTTATCGACTGTGTTCGTCCGTAGCAATGTAACAAACAAACTGTGGTAATGTTTTAATAGTTTTAATTTGAACCGTGGCGAATAACACGGCTGAATCTTGAGCATCGCCAATGCTTCTAGGGGACGCAGTTATGTCGAAAGAAAACTACATTAACGATTTTATAGGATACGACTTCAGTGACGTTATGACAGCCCGTCTGTAGCGACCCCTCTGACCGCCGCTGTGCATGATGGGACTCGTCGGTAACACGCTCGTGCTGCTCGCGTTGAGGCGGGACGGACTCGTGCGGACGTCGGCCAACGTCTACTTGAGCGCCCTGGCCGTCGGTGACAGTCTCGTACTGATGGTCGCCTCATTGGGGGGCTACCCAATCTATGCTTGGCGTTGGTTCTTTGACTTCACGAGTATGTTAACGTGTCGCCTGGCGTGGATGATACATGAAACACTAGTAGACGCGTCCGTTTGGTTCATTGTTGCGTTCACTGTCGAGCGCTCCGTCGTCCGCTTCCCGCTACTCAAGCTACGGTTGTGCACTCTGCGCTACGCCGGCTTGTGCTGCGGGTCGGTGTTGGGGCTCGTCATCGTTACGAGCATCGACCTCTTTTTAATTCAGAAATGATCACCAACGATTCTGTGGCAGATTCCGATGTTATGTCACATCCCGCCGCCCTACGAGGTTATGTACAACTTTCGAACACGGACTTTTTTGTTGGCCCCATCATGATATGTGCCATTCTTGTATTAACTGGGCGATAATATGAGTACTTCATCAGGAGCCGATGCACACAGCTATGCGATACTTTGCTACGCGCACAACTTTCATGTTCTTGAGCGTTTCGTTCGCATTCATGTTCTGCATTGTCCCGCTAGAGGTGCCTTCTTCCACGCGGAAAATACAGGACGGACTCCCGTTCCCATGCGAAAGGATACAACATTTACCTTATAAATACGGAATATGTTGTATGCTAAGGAACGGACGGAAAACCTAGTTCCCGTTTATTTATTCGTTATAAATAATAATAATAACTTTAGTTGTACACTTATTTCCAAAATACAGCTTTGGTGTTATCCCAAAGAACTATTTGCCAAATGCACAACCGAATGATAACGTCGCGTCCACTTCCCTGTTTCTTCTGAGGTACGCCACGCCATTCACGCAATCAACTACGCCTTCTACAGTCTGATGAGTGCTCACTTCCGGTGCGTGTTGGTCTCCATAGTTCACGATCTGTAGAAATGTTGACGCCAATTTGGAAATGTGTCAACAGTATGATAAGCTACGTTTCTAGTGTTAATTAAGTCAGACTGTTTTCACATACCCTGCAGTATAGCGGCGGCTTGTACTACAAGTCACTATTAAGGATGCAAATTTTGTGTTTAAACTTAACAATGAAAATACATAATTTAGAGTGATACAGTCGCCTCACAAACATTCGGACTGTTTATGGCAGCACCAGCGCAGACCGATCTGGACTTTCTTTACAATCAACACATCTAGCCATGAATTAGTGCAGCTTCTTCAACCGACACGTCCAGTTAGCCCACCTCGTCTCCCGTTACCATCTGCCGCCTACGACCATCTGCATCTCATCAGCATTACTCGTCACCTGCTGACACGAGACGCACGCCACGATCAGGTGACCTGTCTTGCGCTAAGCCACGGTTTTCCTGGCGCCGTCAGGTGGTTGCCATTTTGAAGTAATGCTATGCGTTTGTGATAACCAGGGCAGCATTACCAGCAAAATCGGGTAATGAAGATCGTTGGCTCCCATGTCGGCTTTGAAAAAACAAATTAGATAAGATTTCGTTATTGTTATCAGATAATACTGTAAAATAAATAGTATTTTAAATTAAACTTACTCAGGTATGTCAGGCAAATAAAATAATCAGAAATGAAAACGGTTCTTTGTTAGTCTTTCATCTCAGTTTTCATTTGTCTTTCTTTCTGTTTTAATATATATTCTATAACTTTATTTTGTTATCAAAACCATACATACTATAATGATAACTATTGTTTTAGTGCAAACGCAAACCTGTGAATTAATAAAGAAAATGACACCTGACAGATTCGAACATTAGCACTTCATACGTTTCACCAGATGTTGTTCTCGGCAAAATCACGCAGCCGAACGAGATTCGTTTAAGCGAGACTTTCCTCCGCTGAGCCGCGTCCATTATTAATGTAGAGCCAATATTTTATTTTTATTTATTCATAAATCGGTTTTATAGTATTGTAATTGTGTGTGCATTTTATTTTATGTAACAGCTATTGTAGTTTTTATAGTGATTATATGTTTTAAAGCTGCTCCCTCCACTCGTTTGCTAATCGCCAAACCGGTTCTTTTATGACCAGATGTGTAATGTGTTAATAGTTTAACAAGAATGCACAGTCAGTGAATTTTTTAAATGCGTATTTGTCATTTTTTTATCGTAAAACAAGAATCGCCGTTACACCGGGTATAACTGGCGAAACAATCAGCAGCTGCCGACGTCCTTTGCTTTTTGGGTCACGTGCTTTATGCGAGATCGACCTACTGCGGCACAATAACAAATCGCACGTGCTTTTGCGCGTCATGACTAAGATTCCAAAGGCAAAGTGATTCTTCAGTGGAGGTACGCATTAAGTGCATTAACGCAGTTAGCAACAAGAGCGAGTAGTCGAGTGCTAATCCACTCTTGTGAACATCTACTCGACGCGGATTCTCTAACTTGTAAGATTATCAGTGTCGCTGACAAGGCAAGCCAGTTTGAGTTGACAGTCGCCAATATCGCTCGGCATCACTCAGCCAGACACAACCTGTGTTGATATGTACCGGTATTGTATTTGATTACGCAGGATCTTGTTAATAAACTTAGTAATTGCGAAAGTACATATCCATAGAGAATAGATGACGGGAAGGACGAAATGATAAATAAAATTGATATGGGGATCTGGTAGTAGGCTCTTGTTGGTCGGGCAAGAAGTATTTTTAGGGGAGGCATCCGTTATCTCGTTAACAGAACGTCAAACGGAGAATTACATTAATCTCACAATTCTTAAAACAGTGTTTTGCGACTCACATTTCAGTACTATTACTGAATGTTGTTATTTCCATTACATTTTATGCAAAATAATTTAGATTTTTATGACAGAGATGATTGATTAAAATGTTAATACAATAGGTGTACACTATTATATCATGCAAGTATTACATATAACATTCTTGCACTTGTTTCCATTGTAGTCAATGATGCCTGGCTGTAGTCTATGTACCTGGTACCTTTCAACTCACACGTGCCAGCTGTTTTCAAATATTTATCAACATTTTCATCACAGCATTATATGAATGCATAATATATTCGAATTATAATATTGCTACAGGCCACACTACAATGCAAAAGTGAGACATGGGTATGGCAAATGCCGGGAGGATACGTAGTCTGTTGGAGTCTCATATCTGATCAATCCAGGTAATTTAAACATTTTAACAATCATAAATTCTTGTTAGTCTTGTATAATGCATATTATACCCAGTGTGTCAACACAGACATTAATGCACATGCACTATGTGAGTCGGGGGGGGGGGGGCATGGCTACGTAGATCAATTTAAAAAATTACCTTCAAAATTGATTACGAGTACGAGTACTCAGAAAACAAATGTACTCGAGTACGAGTACGATTGCTTTACAATGTACTCAAGTACGATTACATTAGAATGTAATCATGATTACTTTCATGATTACTTTAATGAATATCCTGTTTCTAATATAAAGGCGACTTTCATGGAATCCCTAGGTGTCATTCTTGTTCTGTTGTTGTGTCACTAATGTTCTAACTAATTACTGCTATCCACTATCCAGGTGTTATTATTATTAATAATTAGACGACTTTTTCAGGTATTCGATGAATCATTTAATGCTGGATTAATAATTTAATTTATGGTTTCTGAATCAAATACAAATAGGAGGCATTTAAGAATTTCAAATACACATGATCAAATACATTACAATAACAACACTTCAAAACCAGGGGTGCATATTCAAGAGTATCCTATTCAAATATGTAGTATATCAGATGAGGGTCAAATACATTTGTATTTGAAAGTATTTAAATACTTTTTAAGTATTTGTATTTGATGTTTAGGAATTGAAAGTATTTGTATTTAAATACTTTCCTAAAGTATTTGACTTTTTCAAATATTTTTTCAAATACATTGTCAGTATCAACATTTCTTATTCACTGTCACATGTAATGCCTGCCAAACTGATTACCTAATGCACTGCAGCTTCACCCAACAGTGCTAATTACTGATGACACTTAACAACAGGCTTCCCCATAGGCATTTTATTATGGACCTCCTGGCTTAACATACAAACACTATATTTTGGCCTTTACCTCTTTCAATCAGTTGTCATTCTGAAGCAGTTAGCAATAACAATACTCCCTATCACTGGTCTGTATGTCATTATATGAGCAAAACACTAATTATGCCTATAAACTAGATGTCTCAATATATGTGTTGCTTTTCTTTTACCTACATAGTAATACAAAATGAAAAGTAAAAAAGTATTTGAAACACTTTTCAATGTATTCATATTTAAATACATTTATATTTAAAAGGTTTTTGTAATTGTATTTTAATCCCTCAAGAATATTTGTATTTAAATACATCTCAAAGTATTTGACCCTATGTCTGGATGGGACAACCCGCAATAGTTGTGGATTTAGACAGGTTTACAGTTTGCACTTAATTGAACATAATAGATAGGGATTTAGCAGCTAACCGCCCAGACCCAGTCAGGCTTCTGGATGTTGGAAATATGACCAGTCATTCACACCATACTGACAGAGCAAACAAGGCAGGTGGGGCTGTGGCCTTGCTTCTAAAATTACAAAGCAAGATGTTAGGGGATGCTTATCTCCTCTTCTCCTGCAGTGCTTCCCAGGGACTGTCACAATATAACTTGTATGTGATGTGGCTTCTCTGGGAAGAGAAGGTATTAATTAGAGAAATCTGACTGAATATTTTTAATACCTCGATTATTATTACATTTATTAGATTACTTCTAATATTGCCATTTTATTTGTCTAATATATTTGCTTGCAACTGTTCATATGAAAAAATATATAATCGTGAGAAGTAATCGTGAGTACAATTGCTTTGGTAATCTACTCGAGGATGATTACTTTGCTTCGTACTCGAGTACGAGTACTCAAAAAGTACTCGTATCGAGTATGAGTACACGAGTACGATTACTCCATCTCAGCTGGATGCTGATATGAATATTTATAAAAGTAACTCTTTTTTACATTTACCTAACACGTTTTCAATTTTTTAATGCTGCTTTGCTTGTTATCTGATGAAATAAATACATTATATCAAGTGCAGTGATTGTACATGTAGTTATACTTATATTGTGCTTGCCATTATTTTGAGTCAATTTCATGAAATAGTTTTGGTAAAAAGTTTTTACTTTATGATGTCTTTACTTATATACAATTTAACAAGTACACCCACTCATTAATACAGACAAATAAAATATCACATAGAGGGTCAGATTCAGAAATCGTCTTGAGGGCACAAAAACCTGTACTGGCCTTTGAACCAAATTGTGTAGTCTACATTTTTATTGATACTGCATAGCTTCAGCTTCCACTGTCTCATCTGGAGTGGTGATATCGGGAAATGCCACAACTTATTATTATCACTTAAACTGGGTCATATTTCAAACAATATAGAAGCACATTAGCATTGACCTATTATAAAAAGTTTGCAGACATACCAAATTCCTACAATGTGGGAGGCACATCCACAAGGCCCCAGGCCACTTGGATTCACACATGACATACATCTGTACAATTTTTATAAAAGGTTTGTTGAGAGAGTAAATTAATGTATATTACAACACTCATTTACCTGTGGTGATGAGCTTTTCCGCAAGTTCTGAAAATGTGACACATTTGAATTTTAATGTACTTGAAAAAAATTGCAATGTTATGAACGATCACATTATCATCATTGCTTAATATATTAAATAATTATTATAACTATAATATTATAATATTGTCATTATGAATAAGTATAACGAAGGCCTAAGTGCAACTGTTCCGGATCACTTATAATGCATTTATATTATAAACCTGCTACATACCATATGTGACATAAACATTACATAGTTACAGTATTATAATCAATCACTGACGTATCGTAGTTATCTAAGTATAGGCCATAGTCTATGCCTGGCGTAATCATACTCGTAGCATAGCCATACCTTGGACTTGGTATTTTGTCGTACCATGGCATTGGCTGAATAAGCGCTAAGGTTGAAGGTAAACAATAACATAAATTTAATAAAAAACAACAGGAATATCAATGACGTATACACATACGCCTAAATATATATATATATATATATATATATATATATATATATATATATATATATATATACGTGATTATAGCTGAGCAATTCGTAATTACTAACCTATCTGGAAGAACATCTGTGCGAACGCTGCATGTTGACTGTGTAGTCAGTGCCAGTTCACGGGCACGGTGTCCGTAGCTTGCAAAGCCTGGGCACTGTGACTGTCACTGTTCCGAAGTCATGCTATTCACTGCTTGGTTCCATATTCTTTCCCAATCATGCGTCGATGCTGTCTTTGTCTGCTTAATTTGCCGTGTTGGTGGCATATAAAAATCATGTTTGTGCTTAAACTCGCTGTTCCTAAACGTAAACTACTCGACAGGATGAAGGTCAATCTCGCCCCCAAGTCTCGTTCGCGTGAAGACTAAAGCGTATTCCGCTCAAATCTCCATTTCCATAGTTACGTTTCGTACAGAGTTTCGACCGGATTCATTCGAAACGAAAATCGAAATAGTTCTTATTTATTTTATTAATTTCAGAAAAAAGAAGTAACATGTATGCATAAACCAACTAAGCAATCATTAGAGAGTATGTGATACCTCCGCTGTTGGTAAATTACTAAAAATCACTACGAGCAAACGATTTTTACGCGAATGAGTGGAGGGAGCAGCTTTAACAATGTTGTATGATGGTATACAGGAAGCACATGTAGATGCGTGAACAAATCGAAATACATATCCATTGTAAACATAATTGACGTACACTTTGTATAAAATATAAACTATCCCATGACGAGTATATTTTTATATTTAAAATATACATTAACGCTAATGGGCGGCCATCTTGAAACTATAGCAGCCATCTTGGATGTTCTGATATACAGTATTAGTAAAAAAATATTATATCTGAAAAAGCAGCCTTTATGATACAAACGTCCGCTATCTTTGATTTTTAATTGGCTTGTTGACTAGATTTGAAGAAAGTGCCCAATGTGAATATCATTCATAAGTTACATGTTTGTATCACCATTAATTTAATAGCGTAAAGAATATTACAGAATGAGAGAAACAGCAGGAGATCAGACAACAAAGTATCGTCACAAACGAAAGGTGGTCTCTAAATATACAGCGACTAGTGCGTTCAGTGTCGCTCATTGGTCGTATACTTTACAACAAATCCAGAACAATTGTTTTTATTACTTGTGCTAATAATGCATATTATCACAGAAGATCTCAGTGACAATGATGCTATGTCTTGGCAATACAAGAGAAGTTATGCTTGATCCGAAAGTTTTACATGTGTACAGAATCGGTAAAATGTACTTTATTTAAATCCTACTGTACATCATTACATACATGCCAGCTGTGGTGTTGCTTTAGAGCATAGTCGTTTCGAAAAATAGAAAACTGTGTATAGCATACAATAATGTGTTTAGATTGTTATGCAATGAACCTCGAGATTGTAGTGCGAGTTGTCTGTTTGTGTGAAGAGGCTTACCCACATGTAACATGTTAATAAGAAAAATGTGTACTGTGTTTTGACGTGTGTAGCTAGATCTGGCAACGAAATACTACAGAGTGTCATGAGTAGTGATGCTCTGTATACTTCACCACTTCGTCGCCATTGGCGAAAAATGCTTTATGTACATAGTTATTAGACATAGTTTAGTTTACCTTTTATATGGATGTAATGTTCCGGAATAGTTATTGAATTGAATGCGCCGTTATCCACCAGGTGGAGCAACTTTCATTACCAATTGTACCCCCCCTCCCCGTTACCCGGCAGATGGAGTAACTCCCGTCATTCTCACCGCAACATCGGCACGTCAGCTGACAGACATAGTTTGCCAATTTTATTGCTACAAAATCCGGAAATCTTAAAAATAAATCGAAATATGTTTGAAATCATTAAACATCATTAGTATTTTGATATGTGTCATAACTGATCACCATCAATAGATGTGTCTTTACCATGAGGATGGACGTTATTAACATCGTCGAAAGAGGTTATCTGGTTATGCAGGGCCACCATGGACTACAGTTCGTTTGCTGATTAAGTGCTGCCGCCTACTTGTTTATTGTCAGCGCTCATATACGTGGGTGTTGTAAAGTGTCCACAACCTCTATTACAAATATAAATATATGTGATATATATAGTGAAAAATATATATTTTTATATATATATATATATATATATATATATATATATATATATATATATATATATTATATATATATAATAACAATGTATTTTATAGTTGCTCTAGTATTATCCGAATTTCTCTTCCCACGATTTTATTAAAATAATTAATGGATAACTAATGAGTGAAATACCTGGATTTTGTGGCACACAGTTTAAATGTTTTGTAATCAATAAAATATTTGTTTTACATGAAAAATCATTTATTGTTGCTAATTAATAATTAAATATGTGTGTGCATGTGTGTGTGTGTGTGTGTGTGTGTGTGTGTGTGTGTGTGTGTGTGTGTGTGTGTGTGTGTGTGTGTGTGTGTGTGTGTGTGTGTGTGTGTGTGTGTGTGGCGTGTGTGTGTGTGCTTGTGCTTGTGCTTGTGCTTGTGCTTGTGCTTGTGCTTGTGCTTTTGCTTTTGCTTGTGCGTGTGCGTGTGCGTGTGCGTGTGCGTGTCCGTGTCCGTGTCCGTGTGGGTGTGCGTGTGCGTGTGCGTGTGTGTGTGTTTGTTTGTTCATGCATATGTTTGCGTATGCTTTCGTATTTGTGCGTTGCTTTGCCCTTGAGGGTGCATTTTATTCAAATATTGTGACGTGAACGCATTGTTTAGATCATTATATGGCTCCAATTCCTTACGCAAATGTGTGGTGATCAAACATAAACACTTGTTGCTCGGTATAATACATCGTACCTCCAAGCAGTACTTGTAAGAACAATATATATATATATATATATATATATATATATATATATATAATTATAGGTTACATACATCACCGTAGACCACTGGGAGACCCTTGCAAAAGATCGACAACAGTGGAGGTAGGCCATACACAAAGGAAAAAGCCACATTGAAGAAAAGATACAACAAAAATACCAACACGGTCACAATCTCCGCCATGGCCTTCCTGATCCTTCTGCCCCTGTCATCTTCTGTGTCCACTGCGGGAGAGGCTTTAAATCTCAAATTGGACTATTCTCTCACCAACGAGCAAAGCACGTATCGGACGAAACCCTACACTGATGTCATTATCGGACACGATGGACAGCAAAGATATATATATATATATATATATATATATATATATATATATATATATATACATATACATATACATATACATATACATATACATACACATACACATACACATACACATACACATACACATACACATACACATATACATATACATATACATATAAAAGAGTGGATGTGGAAATGCTTGCAGAGGAAACTGCAAATATGCCAGTGCATACTCTGCTACTATGAAGGTGGATGCATCAACAACGATGCACTGTAAATGATAAGACACATCATGTGCATGCAAACTGTCTTGCTGACGAGAAGGATATTGACGCGATCCTGCAAGTGCATGTGTTACTGGTGGTATCTAAGCCCTAAGTCATGGTCTGGAGGGTATTTCTTCCACTGATATGAAATTAGCGTCATGTTGTTTACTACAGTATATTTATATTTAAACTTTATATTTTCTACAACCAATATCATGATGTGATGTACATTGCCTATATCATATTATGTGAAAGACCCAATGCCATATATATATATATATATATATATATATATATATATATATATATATATATATATATATATATGATAAATAGCAAAGTTATTAAACGCTACCTTAACCCCAATATATATGGAAGAATCCCACGGAGGCACCAAGGGTACATGAAGACACCATGTCAAACATCAAGATAATAATGCCTTGGATTTCCACGAGAATATAATTATTAAGAAAGTAGTGATTTAGCGGAAATTTGACCTTCGTGTGACCTTGACCTTACGCTGATTGAAAAACATCAACAATCACATACGCACACCCAATAACCCTATGAACGACACGAAGGTCATCCAAATCGGAGCACAGGTTCCATAGATCTGACATTTTTTTATTTCCAGTGGCGGCCATTTTGAATATTGCCAAAAATGATGGAACATAAAAATCGCAGGGTGTTTCCATCAAACTTATGAAATGGTATGGTATCAACATCATCTGTGCCAAATGTCATGCTTTTGCCCAGATATGAGAACTTATTACATTTAGAGTCTAATAAATGTTTTAACGACATCAGATGTAAACCTCTCTACAGAGCCAAATATGTTCAACAGGTACTACATCGAATTGTCTGTCAATCATAATATCACGTGACACACACAGTAGATTCATATTGGCTCAAAGCGTCGAACACGATGACACGTCACACGAGGCACAACCGACGCTAATGCGAATGAGAGGTGATATTATCATATACATTTTATTTGTACACGCACACAGTAACATAGAACAAATAAATAGAACACAGTTTGTACATGACACATGAACTACACTACGGAATGTGTGTATGTATTTATACATCACTGGTAGTACTAATTAATTAATTGGAGTCATCGTACACAATAGAGTAATATACTACTAATGACTTATCCACGTGGTGTTCTTTCATTCCTGCGTGTGAAGGTTCAGAATGAATTATCTGGTTCAATTATCCGCCTCCGCCGTTCGCACGATTCTGTCGTCACATTCAGTGGTTTCTAATAGTTTGGTAAATAACAGTGGCATTACGGCATGATCACAAACACGGTGGAAATGTAAATATTTGTTGAAATGCGTGAATGAAATTTGTTAATGAATCTACAATGATAACATGTATTTTGAACTTAAACATCATAGTTTCACACGATCACACGCGATCAATTCATGGAACCATATCATTAAAATATATACGAATTCGTAAGAACTATATTGCTTTTTAATAATAATTGTTCTCCTTAATTCTGTAGTTATATATTGTCGACACCAGGCGGCACCACCTCGTTCTTATGTGTTGTTTACCGGCACTGCACGTGAAACACTTCCGTTACACGTTCTACGAAAATTAAGAGGATAGAGATTCTCCAAAATGCCCAAGCTGCACCCAAACATTTCCACAAACGTCACTCTGTACCCTTACGACCTTTCAAAAACCATTTTCTATTAACGAGTAAATGTTACTCTTGCTAAGGGCATGTGCAAAGTTAGCACCGATACACTTAAATGATTTTTTTCTTCGTTATATAGTCATCATTCAGATTTACACGTGTACGTTTTTATAAGCAAACAATGTACAGCGAAATTTTCATTTAAAGGAAAACATTATTAAAGTGGGATGACGGCCCTATTTCTTCGATTTTTCCTAATACCTTCACTGATGCGGAAAATAGGACGTGATTCACCTGACGACGGATAATTCCGTCATGGTTATGTACTACAGTGACAGCCGAATGAACCCACACGTATTATACTATGATGACACAAAGTATCACCCCCTATACGATGAAGACTAAGACATCAAGCAAAATACATTGGCGCCTATAACTGGTCATTCAAATGGCTAACAGCATAATATTCTCGCATGTTTATGTATATATACATGACAACAATAACCAATATAATTAGTGGTATATAAACATTCGCATCGGACCAATTTTCGGCTCAATAATACACGCAGTTCTTTATAAAATAGTTTCATAGTTGTATGCATATGATGCTACTGTTTATATATATATATATATATATATATATATATATAAACAATTATGTTATAATATAATAATATATATATATAATATATATATTTTATAAATATAATTAATATATTATATGTAAAACAAATTCAGCTGAGTCATCGTATAAGATACTAATCCTTACTGGATTATGAATCTACGTTTATATATATATATATATATATATATATATATATATATATATATATATATAAACGTATTACGATATAGTAGGTATATTTATACATGACTATCAGTCGAATTTGTTTCTTTACAATATAATATAATATAATATAATATATATATATATATATATATATATATATATTATATTATATTGTATATAAACAAATTCGAGCTGGAAGTCATCGTATAAGATACTAATCCCTTACTGGATTATCGTAATCCCTCTACAGTATTTTATGGGTTTTTTCAGTTTAGTTTGATATGGATTTTTATCAATTGAATTTCTAGTGTGAATAGTCTTGATTTCAAAATATCCTAGAGATCTGAAATTGTCACGTACGCCAACAAAATGGGACAGCTCCCTGTCTGCATGTCTGTGTATTCATTGTTCTAACTACTATTGCACAACTCCGGAAATACATGAAAAATAACGTGTAAATCTGTTCTGCTATGGCGCCTAACTAAACAATATGTAAGAGAACAATTCAGTGGTTCTCATCAGAAAGTGGTGCGGACATAATATTGCTTCATAGTATGTATAATCATCGCACGACGGTCTCATGGCACGGCATAGTGCTTCTTTGGACACGCTACCTTGGACAACGTGTGCGTTGTAAGCGCACACGTACACGCTTCCGTCGTTACGGTGCATTGCCGTCGTCGCGCTCCACTGAACACCCATTTTGTGAACGCCATTCCCGCAGATTGGTGAAACTCTCGATCTATACGTGGATGTCTGAAATGACTGTGTTTAGTGGTGTGTTTCAAGTACAAGTAGTCTACATGCTGCTGTGTTTCCAGCTTGGGCAACGACGTCGCCCTGTGAAATACGCGAGCGTATATGTGTGTAACAGGATGCTCGCTCGCCACACTAGACTCGACATATACGGGTCGACTTTTGCAGACTGGAACTTTTGTCGTTTCTATACAAAACAACAATAAACACCGCCGAAATATAAATTATGTTATATAGTTGACATTGTCTACAGTGATCTCCTCGCGTTAGTGGTCTTGTGTGACCAGATGGGCGCAATACGGTGACGTCGGTTCACGGCTTGGAAGGGGGTTAATCGTTCGATTGGTTGTTGTGTTACTGATGCAGTTCGGAGGATGGGTTAAATTGACGGCAGGCAGAATGGTATTGGTGTCCGGCGATGTGGTATGCCAAATGAATTACAAATGTCATCAATAGATGTCAGCATACAATGGACGCCAAAGAAGTTGTATCGGCTGTGCGTTCTTCTCTCATGATTTAGATACGTATGCACGAGTGTTTTGTTTTGTTTGCGAGTGGCCGGTGCTTTGCCGTGGTTGTCATTGCGCAAGAATGACGATGCTAAGAATGGTGACATTTTCGTCCCGTTGCGAATGTTCCTACATAAGTTGCGAGGAACACATGCAGTTGTCAGTGTATCGACGCGTATAGTTTCAGACGATTTCATTGATCTGATATTGTCAGATTTGCGTCTGCAGTGACAACGTGGTAGTGAACGGACAGCAACACGTGCTTCCACCTGTAAAGTCGTCTGGCCTAGCGGAAGCCCGCCACGCCCGTCATAGTGTGTTCTAACGCTTTCCGACGCAGGGACGCAATGCTCGAGCCACGCCAGGTGTCGCCCATGTCCTGCATGCCGCATGTCATCTGTGACGTCATCTGGGGAACCATCCCGCCGTTCTGCAGCGGCGAGTCGCACGATGACGTCATGCCGTACTGGGGCGTGTAGAGGGAGGGACAGGAAGGGTTGAGCCCCATCCCGCCCGTGAACCCGCCCGCGTTGCACAGCGCTCCCTGCGTGGCGAGGGACTGCGCGAGGGTCTGTCGGGGCATCGCCGGCGGGAGGCTGAGCGGTGACCCGCCCGTCATCTGCTGCATCTGCGTCATCCCGGCCCAGCGGCTGTCGGCGAAGCCGCACAGGGAGTCGTTCATGCCGCCGAAGGGAGAGAGGGCGGTCGACGGGAGCAACGCCCCCGGGGAACGGAACACGTTCGTCGTCTTCTTGCGCTTCTTCCATTTCGCTCGTCGGTTCTGGAACCAGACCTGAAACACGCAGACAACGCCGTGACACGGTGACACAGTAAAACACGGTGACCCAGTAAAATACGGTGACACAGTAAAACACGGTGACACAGTAAAACACGGTAACACAGTAAACATGGTGACACAGTAAAACACGGTGACACAGTAAAACACGGTGACACAGTAAAATACGGTGACATAGTAAAACACGGTGACACAGTAAAACACGATGACACAGTAAAACACGGTGACACAGTAAAACACGGTGACACAGTAAAATACGGTGACACAGTAAAACACGGTGACACCGTAAAATACGGTGACACAGTAAAACACGGTGACACAGTAAAACACGGTGACACAGTAAAACACGGTGACACAGTAAAACACGGTGACACAGTAAAACACGGTGACACAGTAAACATGGTGACACAGTAAAACACGGTGACACAGTAAAACATGGTGACACAGTAAAACACGGTGACACAGTAAAACACGGTGACACAGTAAAACACGGTGACACAGTAAACATGGTGACACAGTAAAACACGGTGACACAGTAAAACACGGTGACACAGTAAAACACGGTGACACAGTAAAACACGGTGACACAGTAAAACACGGTGACACACTGAGAGAAGATGGCTCGACCCTGGATGTATTAACATTAAACGGGATGGTGACGACGCGGCCCCGGAATATTGACAACTAGGGTCATATTGACATTAAGCGTTGCATTCAAGCAACTATTTGACCTATATGGTGTGAGAAACCTGCTGGAAACGAAACAATGGTATGGAAATTCATTCAAATTCTTGGATTCTGTACAATTTCGGAGAATATGTTGCTACATGACGAGGATAACAACAAGTTTAGTACAAATGAAAGGGCTTGGGTGGGAGGAAATAGAAGAGTCCCCAGCCGAGATGATACATCAAGATAAAGAATCGCTCTTAATCCTTCAAAACAGGAGCGTCGACGAAGACCGTAGAAAACAATGGTCAACAAATGACGAGACATTTTAAACACGAATCGAAGTATTGTATTATGAACATAAATAGCAAGAACCGGTTCAACATAATCTGTATTTTTATGACGGAAAAGAGGAGTTAAATAGCTTTGCCTGAAGAAGGAAAGTTCTGTCTAGATTAGTTTTCAACCTTGGTGCAATTGTGAAGAAATTGTTGTTTTTACCTAGGGAGGGAGGGAAGGAGGGAGGGAGGGAGCGAATGAGCGACCGAGCGACCGTTATATTATATTAATGAACTAATTAATTAATTACCACGAATATATAGTGCATCCTTTCAGGCAACTGTAAGCCACGATAAATACTGTTATCAGCTATGTTTTTTCTGTATCATCTCCGTCCCTAGTTTTAATCGCAATTCCCATCTGTCGATGGAGACCCTGTTTTATGTGACCTGTAGCGGTCGAGTCTGTAGACCCGGCCTTGTCGCGGCTACTGCGGCACTAACGATGGACGACTGCGTTTAGCGACCGGTGCCGACGCAAAACGTAATAAATCGCCCTCAGTTTATGTACACAGCCTCATTGAATTACCAGCTTAGTGGCTCAATAACGAGTCGAAACAAATCAAGTTATGAATACGTTTTCGTCTTAAACAGCTTCATCGGCACGACCACTGCGCCGGATATTCGCGCGCGATAATTGGAAACGGCGAAATCGGCTTTTTAAGCAGCAATCACGAAACGACATAATGAGAATTTGTGCATTTAGCTGACGCATCGCCGTGTTGTTATGTCAATTAGATAATGCAGTGACATCGACCGACGTCCCCACGCGAGCGGTTAACAGGCCGAGTGCGCGTGCGAGCGTCTGTGACGCTACATTCGGCGTCAAAACCGCCCCTTCCGTCCGCGATATTGCGCGCGAGTATTTATGACCAAAGACAGCGGGGCAGAATGAACGCGGGCGCATTAACAACAGTGACGGCGGCACGACAGCCGAGCTGTGATTCATACCACCTATTTGAATGCACGAAGCTAACGGGTAATTACCTTTTTGCATGACAATTTGCCGCTGCAGTCGCTTACACCGCCTGCATCCGGTCCATAAATTAGCTTTGTCGCACGCGAAAATTATTTCTGCTCGATGCAATCGAAATCGAAAGACAACCCGCCGAGTCTTTGCATTGTCCGGTTTTATGACGCAGACTTATAATTCAATAAACGTTTAATACATTTCTATCACGCCGTTTTCACGGATTGTTTGTCCAATATCGAAGAGCGTATCCAATAATGAAAGGACTGAACGAGACGGCATTACCATAACAAACCGAAGTTCCGCAATGAAACCTCAATAACAGTTAATTTATTTAGGCATTTGTGGGTGTATTTTTGTGCGAGCGCACGTGCGTGTGCACGAGCACGCGAACACGTTTGCGTGAGTGTGTATGTCAAGCGTGTCATTGTGTGTGCGTATGTGCATGTGTGTGTGCGTGCGTGCATGCGTGCGTGCGTGGGTGCGTGCGTGTGTTGGGTGTACGTGTATTCATCGTGCGTGCGGAAGACGTTCAGAGGTAGGTAACGTTGTAATAGCAAATACTAGTAGCGCTGTGGCGCAGTTGGTAAAACTTCATTACTCATTCATCAACTATATGAATGAGTAACTGACTATAAACAAATGTGGATATTTGTGTAGTCATCGCGCATTAACTGCAGCGTGGCTGGATGGTTTCCCGAGAAGTCGAGAATGATGTTGTTCGATTGAACAGGCGTGCCAGGCCGTAAGGTGTAAAGGGTTTTGATCAATCCTGAGGATTGGATACTGCATTTACCTTTACAAATAGTTATGAATACTTTCAAATACTATTATGCTACCTTTCTACATTAACACAAGATAGTAAAAACTGAAGATATGAAATAGTCATGTGACTATTCTCTAACACAACGGAGTAGCCAGTCAATGGTGGTTAGGATAACGTAACTTAATTTTCTTCGGTTTTTATTAGCAGAACTCCATAAATTAATCATCAGTTACCATATTTACCGTCCCTCTGTGTTTCTCCTCTCACTCACCCACTCACTCACTCACGCACTCACCCACTCACCCACTCACCCACTCACCCACTCATTCACTCACCCACTCACCCAGTCACCCAGTCACCCACTCATCCACTCACTCACTCACCGACTCACCCATTCACTCACTCATTCACTCACCCACTCACCCAGTCACCCACTCATCCACTCACTCACTCACCCACTCACCCAGTCACCCACTCATCCACTCATTCACTCACCCACTCACTCACCCACTCAACACCCACTCACTCACTCATTTACTCATTCACTCACCCGCTCACTCACCACTCACCACACCACCACCCACTCACCCACTCACCCACTCACCCACTCACCCACTCACCCACTCACCCACTCACCACTCACTCACTCACCCACTCACCCACTCACCCACTCACCCACCACCACTCACCCACTACCACTCACCCACTCACCCACTACCCACTCACCCTCACCCACTCACCCACTCACTCACTCACCCACTCACTCACTCACCCACTCACCCACTCACCACTCACCACTCACTCACTCACCCACTCACCCACTCACCCACTCACTCCACTCATTCACTCACTCCACTCACTCACCCACTCACCCACTCACTCACTCATTTACTCATTCACTCACCCGCTCACTCACCCACTCACCCACACACCCACACACCCACTCACCCACTCACCCACTCACCCACTCACCCACTCACCCACTCACCCACTCACCCACTCACCCACTCATTCTCTCACTCACCCACTCATCCACTCACTCACTCACTCACCACTCACTCACACACTCACTCACTTACTCACTCGTTCGCTCGCTCGCTCACTCGCTCGCTCGCTATTCGGATATACAGCATTGCTATTCTCAGAGGGGAGAGATCTAATCACTTGAGTGATTAGGATCCATTACCTGGTGACGGGGCGTAGATAAACAACTGTTTGACTCTCATTAAACGTTACATTAAGTTTGTTACTTGGTGCAGTTGCGTGATTTCGCACATTATGCGATTTCCGCAGATGGTATTCGAGTGAAAAGTAGAATTTAGCGTCTTATTGACGATGTACAGAGAGGTTACACTAATAGTTATTGCTAGAAAACGCAAACAAATCAAGATTGTTAGCAACACTGTCGTTTCTGTGACGCATTCTCCCATAAGTATTTAAGTGTTTTTATTTGGATGCTATGCCTACAATTTCAGGGTACTGAGCAATGACATAGATTAACTCTTGTATTGGTCGCCAGATGGCGAACGCGTCGTATGTCGACCGTCGACAAGTGTACTTTTTGTAGTGTTTTTTTTTCTTCAGAAACTATGACATAGATTGACATGCTAAACTAAGACGAGCAATTATGCCATTGTGACGTCATGTTATGGTGTCAGTAATTAACGATGGCACTTGGAATATTCATACTGCCACGAATCTGTTATCAACACAACGAGCACTTGGCTTTGCTGTATAAAACACTGTCATCAGACATGTTACGCTCTTGCATGAATTACATTTAAAACGTCAACATTAAATAATAATAGTAATAATAATAATATTGAGCAAAAGAACTGTTTTTTTAATTAATGCACTGAGAATGCATTGTAAGTAGATAAAATAAAACATACCAGATGGGTATAAAAATGTGTGACAAGCACAACGAAGAGAAGCGTGCACTACGTGCAATCAGACAGCTGTTCGTTGCAAAAAAGAATCGTGCAGTTCACAACTTTGCGTGCGTGCGTGCATGAGTGAGCGCGTGCGTACCCGCGTACGCGCGTGCGCCCGTGTGTGTATGTGTATGTGTGTGTGTGTGTGTGTGTGTGTGTGTGTGTGTGTGTGTGTGTGTGTGTGTGTGTGTGTGTGTGTGTGTGTGTGTGTTATGTGTGTGTGTGTGTGTGTGGATTGTGTGTGTGTGTGTGCGTGCGCGTGCGCGTGCGCGTGCGCGTGCGCGTGCGCGTGCGCGTGGGGCGTGCGTGCGTGCGTGCGTGCGTGCTGCGTGCGTCGTCGTGCGTGCGTGCGTGCGTGCGTGCGTGCGTGCGTGCGTGCGTGCGTGCGTGCGTGCGTGCGTGCGTGCGTGTGGTGATGCACTGTCTGCGCGTACACACTATATTTGTGTGTATGCTTGTGTATGTGTGCGTGTATTTGCGTGAGTGTGTGCGAGGGTCCGGTGCGTTCGTGCATGTATGTGTGCGTGCGTACTCCGACGGTGGAGCACACGTGCCCCGTGCGTCGAGCGTCGAGCGGCCCGCCACGACGTGACCCTCGCCCGACGTTGTTAATGACGACGGCGCTAAAACGACTCGCCGGCGCCGACTGACAGCTTTCCTTCTAAGAGCGTGTTAAAAGCACATGCTTTTCGTTGCAGCCAATTTCTTGCCAGTAGCTTTGATTATCTCCGACTGACAATACGGTCGCCCTAATGGCTCCCGTGGGGGCGCCACGGTCGCACAGCAGCGTCGGCCGCACAAACTCAATTACTGGCTGGCGCGAGTCGGCCGCGCGACAGACACTTACGGAGCGAAAGACTTGAAAAATGACGGGCACCAGGTCGACTTGGCGTACACTTGGGCTCGATTTGTTCGTGTTTGCAAGCGCTTATGCGTAATTACTTGTGCCGTTGCGGCCCAGCTGACAGGCCCGGTTGTCTGTCTGTCTGTCTGTCTGTCCTGTCTGTTTGTCCGCGTGTCAGTAGGGCGATGACATTGTTGTCACCGCAGCCCAACCTCGGTTACCGAGATCAGTGGAGAGACAAAGGAGTTGTTTGCGATATAGGACAACGGTCTGCGTTATGTCATAGTATGTCGTCACATGGTTTGTGTACCTGCAACGATCCTCATCGAGATAACAAAATTCTGGATAGCCTTCGTTGCACGTGCTATCCACGACAAGTGCTCAGTTCGCACTATGTCTCGCAGTGGTTCACAGTTTGTGTCGCTCAGCGAGTTGAACTCACAGTTATGTTGAGTAGACGACTACCGAATTGAAAATGTCCATATCCATTGCTGCCTTTGTCACAGTCTGCATAGTTCTTGGAAAACAAGACTTGTGCTTTTGGAAATGTGATTTAAGCTATAAAATTGGCGATTTTTTATATTAGTAATGTACTTTGATAATTAGTAGTGTACTTTATGGTTTTTTTATTGAATTGGTTTATGTTATTTAATTAATTGAATTGCGAAAACGATATGTATCCGTTCGAATGTTGCATACGTTGTTTGTTTGTATGTATGCATGTATGTATGTATGTATTTATGTATGTATGTATGTATGTATGTATGTATGTATGTATGTATGTATGTATGTATGTATGTATGTATGTATGTATGTATGTATGTATGTATGTATGTATGTATGTATGTATGTATGTATGTATGTTGTGTGTGTGTGTGTGTATGTGTGTGATGTTAAGAATAAAATGTATGTATGTATTATGTATGTATGTAATGTATGTATGATAATGTATGTATGTATGTTGTATGTATGTATGTTGTATGAATTGGTATGTATGTTATTAATGTATGTATGCAACATGTATGTATGTATGAATGTTGCATTATGTATGTTTGTATGTATGTATGTATGTATGTATGTATGTATGTATGTATGTATGTATGTATGTATGTATGTATGTATGTATGTATGTATGTATGTATGTATGTTGTATGATGTATGTGTGTATGTTGTTGTATGTTGTATGTATGTGTATGTTGTATGTATGTATGTATGTATGTATGTATGTATGTATGTATGTATGTATGTATGTATGTATGTATGTATGTATGTATGTTGTATGTATGTATGTATGTATGTATGTATGTATGTATGTATGTATGTATGTATGTATGTATGTATGTATGTATGTATGTATGTGTATGTATGTATGTATGTATGTATGTATGTATGTATGTATGTATGTATGTATGTATGTATGTATGTATATATGTATGTATGTATGTATGTATGTATGTATGTATGTATGTATGTATGTATGTATGTATGTATGTATGTATGTATGTATGTATGTATGTATGTATGTATGTATGTATGTATGTATGTATGTATATGTATGTATGCATGTTTGCATGTTTGCATGTTTGCATGTTTGCATGTATGTATGTTTGTATGTATGTGTATGTCCGTATGTGTGTATGTGTACATGTATATATGTGTACGTATGTGTGTATAATGACCGCCAACGGACCCTGCCTGTCGCACCCAAACACACCGACTGTCACTCCACCTCGACCAGACCGGCCCCGGTCTTCAACACAAGCGGCTGTCATCCGTTGTCTCCACGTAACGTCTTCTCACGTAGCAACGACGCCGCTGCAGGTAGCGCTTAATCCTTTGTTCGCTATGTTCAGGCGACATTATCAAGTCAAATACCAAATTAACACGTCTCCTAGCAGGCTGGTTCGCGCAGCTCGCTAATTAACCCGACGTGTACATCCAGGAAATTGATCTGACGCCGATGGCACCCGCCACCCTTGTTGTCAGGAGTGTCAGGAAAGAGATTAGAAACAGCCGGTTGCAGGTGACCGGTGGACAGTTGGTCTTGACCTGTGTCCAGAACTTAGTCGGATGTGGAGTCATGGTGACGAGTGTCATTATAAACAAAGGAAGTGTCGGTCAGTCGTATTGTGTTCGGCGTGTCGTGAGCACGAGAGAGGTTTATGTTAGCTATAATGTTGATCGCCGTAGTATGTAACTAATATTACACTTTCAGTGTTTTTCTAGAAAAAAGTTACATTGAATTATCATCATTAAGTATATATCTATTACATATAGCATCATTATATATAAACACACCCAAATTGAAAAGTCATTCATATTATTTGCTGCTGATTATGATACATTTGTGTTTTCTTGTATGGATATTAAAATTATTGACCTGTCGCAAATGTTAGTTAAGCCCATACCAAGTGTTTAAATTATTACGTTTTATGTGCAATTTAATGCGAATGCATATCGTTTGTTCGCGTTTGATAGAAATGGTAACGTTGGGTCTTTAATATATATATATATATATATATATATATATATATATATATATATATATATATATATATATATATATATATATATATATATATTATGTATATATATATTTTTCAGATACACACATATACATATATGTATATAATCAACCTATAAATCATAGCTATTAACGCGGGACATGGGTTTTAAATCCTGTTGAACAGCGTAAATAAACGCGGTTCCATTCTAAACTTTTCCACCTGGCTTAAGAGGACAAAGTCAGTTAATTTCGATTTCATTATTGCCTTAATGGCGATGCAACATTTGTGAAATTAGCCGCGGGGTGGGGGCGGGATCGATAAAACCACGCCCGGTCTATGGCGAGTCCTGTGACACGGGCATTTATACCACCTCATTCAAACCAACCGCAATCGCGTTTCAGGTATTGCAAACGTCAATTAACAGTTAATGCCGGCCACTGAGAAGTATAAGCGTATCAGTGTGCCATTGTATGACACACTTAATTGCGCGTAGCCGCCCTTTGCCAACAAACGCGTGTCGCTACACAAAGGCCATGTGGCAAGGTGCAAATCGGGAATGAAATTGACAAGAGGAGATCGATATCCATTTCACTCTTTCAAGCGGCTTTTGCAAGGCGAAAGTGCTTCAGCGTTGAACAAATCGGATTAATAAACGCGCACGATTTAAGATCACTTGCGCTCTATTGGCTTGATTAATATCGCTACCAGACATTTGTGAGACGATTAGCAGGCGTAAGACTCGTAATGTTAGAGGTTGGGCATGTAAATGTGACTTTAATTCAAGCCGGTAATTTATAGCATTGCGCATTAACATCGCGTCTTTGAGACGAGGAACGGAACCGAGATCTAGTTACCAGCACAGTCAGATGCTTTCTTGGACTAAGTGAAAGCATTTAGCGTCGAAACCAACATAATCAAATTCAACTTAAGTTAATTTAGACCAAGTACTTTGCCACGTATGGTGTCTTGCTTTGTCTATGCGCCTTATCAATTTTACACGCGTCCTAATTATCCACTGCAGTGCTTGTGGGTTTAAAGGTTCCTCGTGAATGCGATGATCTTTATCATCTATGAGGAGGCGCAGTAACATATCGGAAGTGCACACTATATCGACAACGAAGTAGAAACTGTTCGTTTATACATATTTAATTCGGAGATTTGCTGGAATAATTGGAAAGTTACTAAATGATTGTTATCTACTGAATGGAGTCGTTGCCCTTACAAAATTAAGTTGTTGATGATGATTTCCACAACTGTACGTATTATATGCGCATTTAACTAACTGCGTGCGCATATATAATAAAGAAAAACATAAGTCATAGAGAAAGGTTCTTATACCGTCATACCAACGATTTAAAAAAAACATTTATAATTATACAGGATGGTGACTGGTATATCTGATGCTGATATGGTGTTTTAGTGTATGTATTTTCCTTTTTGTTTTTATTATTTCATTGTTGCTTTATTATTTATATGTATTGTTCATGTGTCACTTTTGTAACTGGGTTCCCTGGACCTGTTGGATTTTGAGTAACTACAAGAAATATAACGCGATATTCACATGCTCGATTTTTTCATGACGTTTACCGTTCCCTCACCGACAAACCAGTTTGTAGAATACAATCTCGACTTTTCGCTGAAATTATTATTCAACTCTTATTCGGTCACGAACTGCTACCACCGCTATGCTATATGACCGGGCACCAACTCACTGAGATTAATATACTAGGGAATAGTGACAAAAGAAATAACTTCAGATGCTTCGAAAAGTTAGCAAGAAAATTTGGAACGGTTAATTGATGAAATGAGAGTAAGTATGAATCTGTTTTACGACCGCTCTACAGCGACAAGCCACTGCATCTTCCACACACCACGTCCGTGGACACTGTCTAACCAGATAGGAAAGGGGCTAGGTCAGTTAGAGAAAGGTTTATACGTCAGAAAACTGTATCAGGCTAAGATTTTGATGGATGATGGAAGTTTATTTTTGATACTTTTGTATCGTCTAGTATTAGTTAGCGGTTGTTTATGTAATTGAAATATCCATATTTCTGGATGGTGTTTCAGAATATATACCATTAAACCACACATAGCATCGCGTATAAGTTTTGCGAATGGTGGACTGAACAAAGAAGCCATCATAATGACATTTTTGTCAGCAAGTAAAATAAATGCAAATTACATGTTCCTGGTTTATTATTTGATAGTATTCAAACACTAAATCATCCAACTCTCCTGTTGTATACTAGATATGTTCGTTCGTATTAATTTTTAAGTACATATATATATATATATATATATATATATATATATATATATATATATATATATATATATATATATATATATATATTATATATATATATATATATATATATATATATTTAGTAAATATACCTTATGTTTTCAAACCAAATACGGTCTGCGTATACTAAAACGTATAGGATATGCAATGTATTCAGCCTTGACTGTTAGATACGACTGACGACACATTAAATAACCTAATGGTGTATGTCTAAGTATCGACGACTATAGACATAACGGTCGTGATTGTTCAAAGCAAGTAAATGAATGACTGCCGGAATATGACACAACTGGTTCGCCAAAATTAAAATAATATAGCGTGTGGTAGTAACTGTAAATGTTTCCTACTGGTACAATTTACATAGGTAGACAGTGAGCATAACTCAGACAGTTGGCGTCGCATTTTTCCGTAAACTATGTTTAATAACTGTGATAATAATAAAATATATTATTATTATTAAATTGATACATACAAATAGCGCGTTGATTAGTAAACTTGGTGACAAGCACAACGAAGGGAGCCATGTATAGCGTGCGTGAGTCAATGCGCGTTGTATTATAGAAACTCACTGTAAACGAAAATACATTCTTGTTATTGTGAAGGTAATAATTAATCATATAAATGCAGCACAAGTAAGTTCGTATTTTATGTAGTTTAGTTAGCAATATTGATGGGTTTAAGAATATGTATTTAATACGCAAAAACGCGAAACGTTTAATTTTAATATATAAAAATAAAATAAATTTTTAATAACATTTTTTATATATATTATATTTATATATATTATATATATATATATATAAAAATATATAAAAAATATAAAATTTTATATATATATATATATAAAATATAATTTTATATATTTATGTATTATATATAATATATATATATATATTTATATTATACATTATACATAAATATATATCGTTGATGTTGCTAATACCACGCAAGACATTGTGTTATTCCCAACTAGTCCGACGGATTCGTGTCGCCGTGTGTTCTTTGTGCCCTGGTCACGGTGTTTCTACTATTCATTTTGAGGTAACTGATTCACCCGGCTACATATGGTGGCGCTCACGTTCTCATTTGCCTCGGATTGCTTTTCATTTGGTGCGTTGTTTACGCAGGCACACGCGCGACTACAATACTTAGCGCTTCGTAGCCTCGTAACTTTCTCCCTAAGTGGCCAGAGACGAGAATAGCTGCCGTGGTTTTCTAATAGTACAGTTACTTATAACTCGTGGTTACTAGACAAAACTTGTTACACATTGGAGATGGTGCTGAATATATCAGAAAATAATATTAACCGTTGGTGCTTGCGTTACCTATTTGCTGGTCCCAATTGGCATTACAATCATACCATTTATTTAATGATGAAATAATAATGAATATATAACTATTAAAATAGCATACATGTATAACAACTGACAAACAAAATAATGTAGTGTTATCCTACAGATTGATCGTTAAAAACTACAGCGAAGACAAATTTGAAATAAACTGTTGGTTTTTCTGGTGGTCTTACGATGCTTACATTTGCACACAAAAACCGATACATACGCGAGCTAGTTAATAGCGTTGATACAATATACAGTCACGCGTAATTGATAATACTTGGTACAAGACGTATATAAATAATATTGAAAAATCACTATCAATTCTGATTTGCATAAACAACATATAGTATGTGTAATATATATATATATATATATATATATATATATATATATATATATATATATATATATATATATATATATATAATATATATATTCATAATATATATATATATTACCTATATCACACTTGTACGCGCAAACATTTAGTAATGTCAGTGTTTATACTTATAAATCAGTACTAACTGTTCTGTTCAAAATATTTTCAGGCAACAGCTATCGTCGCATCATTGAAGCAAATTCAAAATATATACTTAAATAGCACAGTTGCAGTTAGGCCCTTTGCGCAGAACTATTGTGTTATTACTAAACTATACCAACTGCGTTATCAATCTAATAATTACATCTTCGATAGAGTGCCTCTATAGTTGTTTCAGCCAGTCTAATTAGATTCGCTGTTGTTCAATTGATATTCTGAATATTGTATAATAAATGCGCACCGTCTATTCATCGGAGTAATTAATATTGCTCGCTAGAGGGTGTACACTGTCACGTTGACAGCGTCCTTTTGTTGTACACAGTATACAATGACGTCAATCTGTGTCAGTGTTTGGCAATTTATATAATCATGCCATAGCTAATATTGATTAAGACATAAGTTGTATTTGAATAGTCGGAATTCCGTTAATTGTCATGTACGTGTATAATGTTTAAAATAGTGAGATTTTACGTCATGTAATATAAGAAAAGCTCAACTGATTTTCTTTCCACAAACGTGCCAGCCATATAAACATCCAGGATTTTGTTGCATAGTAATAACACTAGAATATATATATATATATATATATGTATGTATATATAATTTATTAGTTCATCGCGTTATTAATCAGGTTTGTGGGTCTTTAAAGGATCAATCTGCTCACAATAACATACGAACTATTAAGTTGTTTTAATTAACGTAATAAACGACGTCATCCCTTGGAACTTCGGCGCCGATGTTGTACGCTTGGGACCCGTGAATCACTCGGCGTGCGGCTTGTCGAAAATAAACTACAGCACAGTTCCGTTGCCGAAGGTCGCTGGCGGAATAACAACAAAGTCACATGCCGCGTGTCCGCCCTTCCTCCAACAAAACTAGCGTCACTGTCTCGTCGATGTTTCTGAGTATGTCTTATTCAAAGAATGAAAACAATATCAAGGTTCAGCGTTCCTTTTAATGTTATGCTGTAAGGTATGACGCCATGGTTTTGTGTTATTATACATGATATACCAATACTAAATTGTATGCGATAGTATATTTAAAGCTGTTTGAAACAGAGGAATTTGTGCACGTAGTATCGCATTGGGTTGTTTTGTATTAAAAGAATAACGTTACCTCAAACAAGAATATGGTGATTTCAAGTCGGTCTTATTCAAGCAAACATGTTTTCTTGTAAGTTAGTGTTTATATTTAGTAGTAAATAGGTTTGTTTCAATAAACTATCTTTATTTGTTAAATAAATCGGAAGAATTTTTTCAGCAGTATAACTGTAACCCGCTAAATTTATCAAACACACTGCTTTTAAATATTGTTTCTCGGAAAACAGTACAGTTTGTAATGTGCGATAACTTCACGAAGTCCATATTGACATTTACATGAAATCGCGTGTCGTTCCCTCTAGGTACGAATACGTCAAATCATCACTTGAATGGAGTAATTTCGCAGAAACTCTCGTGGCGTTTCAAGGCAACCAGGAAGCCTCATTGTTCATACAACAGCATACCTTAATTGTTTGGACAAGTCTAAGGTGAAATATTTACTTGCATGACACGTTGTACACTTATTGTACATGAAATTGAGTTTTTGTCATTGTGCACTACACGACTGAAAGTGAGCAGCTTTGTAGTAAATACAATTTACAGTCGGCGACTTACACACAAGACATAACATTTGTATCTTTGCTAGAAGTTCTTGATTGGTGAAATAGGAAGAATGAAAATCGAAGGATTGTCAGTAGAACAGTACAGCGAAAGAAGTAAAAATCAATATTGGTATGAACACAATGGTTTATTTTATACTTAAATGTTATATATATATATATGTATATATGTATTATATATATATATATATATATATATATATATATATATATATGTATATATATGAAAAGTATGTATATATCTGTATATATGTATATATATATATATATATATATATATATATATATATATATATATATATATATATATATATATATATATATATATATATATATATATATATACATATTACAATACTTCTGGCTTCAGTTGTTGAAAGATGAAGCATACGTGGTGAATTTCCTTCTTGGATGAACGACAAAGCAGGTGTAATAATGACGTCGTTTTTTTGTCGCTTATTTTCCTTACTGCACTTCACACCCAAACGCCTGCTGACGTGACCGCCGCAAAGAAGAATTGATAAAATTAACAAAAAAATGGAAACTAAAATATTAGTATTAGTATTAGTATTTCCCGACTGTAAGAAGGTCACCCTACCTGCACTCGAGACTCGGTGAGGCCGATGCGTAGAGCCAGTTCCTCTCGCATGAAGATGTCGGGGTAGTGGGTCTTTGCAAAGGCGCGCTCCAGTTCATTCAGCTGGGCCGGCGTGAAGCGTGTCCGGTGTCGCTTTTGTTTCACCTGCTTGTCGCCGTCACCGTGGCTGCCGCTGTCGCCGGTTGTCGCCACGACACCCGTGCTAGAAACGGGGACCTCGCCCAAGGGTCTGATGTCCTTCCCGAGCAAGTCCACCCCGGATTCCCCATTCTCCGCCAGTTCTAGAGTAGAGACGGGACAACATGTATTTCTGAAATACTCATGAAATATCTACCTCCGTCAAACACGGCGGACAATATGTTGTCTTACCCTTCGCATAACACACAGGAAAACAAACGCTCACACATACGCGGTTAGGCGCTTGACAAAACCACCATTTCTCTCGGTAACCACTAGATTAATTCCGGCTAGATAAATCAAATAAAGAAAGCGCCAATCTCTATTGAGGCTATATTAACACGATTGCCACTACATACTCAAATAATTCAGAGAAATTATCCGAACCGGCGCGTCCAGACGAACGCTGATTGACCAACAAAAAAGCGATTGTCGCGTTTTCGCGTCCGACTTACTTGTTGTCACCTGCGTGAGCATGTGGTCGATGGTTTTCGACGGGATGCACGCTTGCAACATGCTCGTTTGTCCGACCATGATGCGTTGAAATGGAGAGTCAGGTAACTACAGTGCGTTGTCTGTCGTACGCCCCCCAGTGGCCGCCTGCCAGCAGCCGACCAATCACAACGCGCGTCTGCCTCGGAGCACGTGATCTCTTGTTCGCTGACTCCCCCACGGTCAGGAATGGGAAGACACAGACACGGCAAATGTCATGACGTCATACGGATATCGTTGGTATACTAATCAAAATGCACGGTATATTGTGCAAACAGCATGCAATGGCCTAATGCGACTCAATATACTATTGATGGCGCCATAAAAGAGCAATCAAACAGCGCAACACAACAAGAAGTAGGACAATCAAGTTGTTTTCTTAAATAAAAATAACTTTCACGTAAACCGTTCTTATACATGTATTGTTATTCACTGTATAATGTATTTCGTCGATTTCAAGTATACAACTGAACGCGTGTTATGCTCATATCCGTGTTATGGCGCTATGAATATTTAATGAAATAACGGATTTGATTTTTATGTGTCGTGGATATAAATATAACAATGTCTTAACAGATTACATCTCGTTTTTGAACTAGCATTAATGTATTTACAACGTAATGACAAATATATACCAGTACTCATATCATTACATCGCAGTTTGTTAAACATGCTGAATTGTAGATATAAACACGACATAGCTACTTGCCTATGTGTTCAATAATAACTTCATTAAGACTGTTACACACATATAATGCATTGCAAAATAAGGACACCTGCAACGATACACATCGCCACAATGTAATCCTGGAGACCCCGAGCACTTGTGATCCGCGACAACTTCACACAAAGCGTCGCCCGGAGTCACAGCTTCCATCGCTCAGCGAGTTGAACTCACAGTTGCATTGAGTTGACGACAACCGAATTGAATCGTCTACACTGACACCGACCACTCTCCACACTGTGTTCGCTGTGACGGTCCACAAGGCTCCTGGACAAGAAGAATTGTGCTTTTGGAAATTTGATGATTGCTGTGAGAATCCCTGACACAGTTGTGGTTATATATATATATATATATATATATATATATATATATATATATATATATATATATATATATATATATATATGTATGTATGTTTTTCAATTTATTAAATGTTTGTTTTCATATTAATATATATGTTTATGAATAAAATGTAGCAATAAGCATGTATATATGTATTATATGTATGCATGTATGTATGTATGTATGTATGTATGTATGTATATATATATATATATATATATATATATATATATATATATATTATATGTGTGTGTATGTATGTATGTATGTATGTATGTATGTATGTATGTATGTATGTATGTATGTATGTATGTATGTATGTATGTATGTATGTATGTATGTATGTATGTATGTACGTACGTATGTACGTGTGTATGTATGTATATATGTATGTTAGTATGTTAGTATGTGTGTATGTGTGTATGTGTGTATGTGTGTATGTGTGTATGTGTGTATGTGTGTATGTGTGTATGTGTGTATGTGTGCATGTGTGTATGTGTGCATGTGTGCATGTGTGCATGTGTGTATGTATGTGTGTATGTGTGTATGTGTGTATGTGTGTATGTGTGTATGTGTGTATGTGTGTATGTGTGTATGTGTGTATGTGTGTATGTGTGTATGTGTGTATGTGTGTATGTGTGTGTATGTGTGTATATGTGTATATGTATGTATGTATATATGTATGTATGTATGTTTGTATTTCTGTATGTATTTCTGTGTGTATGTATATATTTATGTGTGTATGTAGGTATATATGTATGTAAATATGTATGTACGTATGCATACATGCATGCATGCATGCATGCATGCATGCATGCATGCATGCATGTATGTATGTATGTATGTATGTATGTATGTATGTATGTATGTATGTATGTATGTATGTATGTATGTATGTATGTATGTATGTATGTATGCATGTATGCATGTATGCATGTACATGTATGCATGTATGTATGTATGTATGTATGTATGTATGTATGTATGCATGCATGCATGCATGCATGCATGCATGCATGCATGTATGCATGTATGCATGTATGCATGTATGCATGTATGCATGTATGCATGTATGCATGTATGCATGTATGCATGTATGCATGTATGCATGTATGCATGTATGCATGTATGCATGTATGCATGTATGCATGTATGTATGTATGCATGTATGCATGTATGTATGTATGTATTATGATGTATGTATGTATGTATGTATGTATGTATGTATGTATGTATGTATGTATGTATGTATGTATGTATGTATGTATGTATGTATGTATGTATGTATGTATGTATGTATGTATGTATGTATGTATGTATGTGTATGTATGTATGTATGTATGTATGTATGTATGTATGTATGTATGTATGTATGTATGTATGTATGTATGACAATAAAACTTGTATGACAATAAAACTTGTTGACATTTTCTCCCCCGTACACGTCTGTTCAGTAGTAACTGATAAATACAGAGACTAGCTGAGTCTCCCCACTAGTTTAGTGTCTTAAAATCAAGTAGTCAGATTAGGTATTCAATTTAATGACATACAACACATGCACGCGAAAATAAAATGATCTCCGATGTCACAGTTTGAGTTACGATGGATTCATTTACCACCATTTTTTCAATGTCTTCGTCATTATGTAGTAGTTGTTGCCATCATCATCATCATTGTCGTCATTGTCATCAATTGTAGAATTAGTATCTTAATCGATATGCAATGAGAACAAAACATTTATAATTATCTTCACTATCATCTGTGTCTTTATTGATTAATTATATATTTCTTAACATCTTCGTCAAAGCTACGCCAAGATAGATATTTACTTGACCCTGAGATGGGCGGTGACACTAACCGTATTCGTTAAAATTGTTTTAGCCTTGCCAACCAAAATGAAAATGTTTTGCAGTACAGTTCATAAAGATAAACATATTTTTGTAGCAATGTAGCTCAGTTGAATTATTTTGTTCCGGTTACAGTTACGACGAACATTTTGTTCGTAGGTGAGATGTTGTCGCTGACACCATCCACACGCGCCCGTCGTCATTTCTCATAGCGGTCTCATTATCGCTGCCATCAGCGTTAATCTGCGAGATCTCAGAAGAGGATTCATAACGCATCTAGACGACTAATCGTTTAGATGAACTGCATAAAAAGCGGGCTCGCGTAAACCCTGCTACTCTAGAAACGACAAATCGAACGGCAGATTAATTGACCATTTGCACAGTGTCTTTGGGCTTAATTACGCAGAAGACCGGGCGCAATATCTACGCAAATCAGGCGGCTTTCCGCGACCGCTCCATTCCCGTCTGACGCTGGACCTTTGCTCCGGCTATATCGAAATGGCGATTATGCAAAATCAAAAGGCCATTCGGTATACCACGGGTTAGCGCTGTGGCGTGAGGCTCTCTATTCTCACAAGGTGGCGCTCCTGTTTCCTCTGAAAAATCACGCGTATCTGGACGAATAAGTTATATAATCATATATTATAGTTGCAAACATTGACATTGCAATGTTGGATTAGTTTGAAGGAGGTTTTGAACGTCGACAAATTACGATTTGTCATACATGTTTACAAATGCAATTAAGCACACACGCGTTTTATAATGTGGTTATCATTTATTTATAACTATCTGATATTAATATCGTAACTGGCAACTATAGAAATTACATAATCGAAAGAATCGAAATTACGATGAAAGAAATAAAAAAAGAACTTTGTGGTGCGCAGTGACTAGAGTATCGGACCATCAATCTTGACAACCCGGGTTGGAATCATGTGCTCGGGGATGGAACCTTGGGCAACTTCATTCACTCCATCTGGCTCCACATCACTCTGCAGTATGTGAACATAGGCAGTTGTGGATATCTGCATGCGGATATTGTTTAGCGCATTAATTGTAGTGTGACTGAATGCGTCCTAGATAATTTGATATGGTGTTCGATTGAACAAGTCTGCCAGGTGTACATGTTATGTTGTGTAGTTAAACCATGTGTTGGTTGGTTGTGTTCTAGTGGCGTCCTCTTGGAACATACGAAGCCGTAATCTCCACTGTTCGTCCATGGCATGATAACTCAGCAACGCTTATGAAACGGTTTTTTCTTCCGGTGTCATATTGCAGTCGGCCTACTTAAAATATAGTGTATCAGCATGGATTCCTGCCCACTTGGTTGAGGTAACAGTAGCTGGAAATGTTCATTTATGACAAAAACGCCACATTTTATTAAGCACGTTTTTAAGTAATGTCTTCCTATTAGAGCCTACAACCAGAGCAGGGATTATGTCGAGACATGTTGTGTTGAGCTCTGTTTCGTGTCTTTCTGGTAGAATTTACAAGTCGCCTTTGTCTAGATAAGCTATACATGCAATAACGTGGACTATTCGAAGAATATTTGCAATATTCAAGCACATCTAAGACGTCATCGTACAGCTATTCTGCAGCATTACATAATTGTAATCGCTATTGCGTGAACACTACCTATATAGTTATACCAAACAGCGATTATCAGACGTTGTAGTGGATATCCGTTTACACGAGCGATTATTCATGCGATTTGTATGCGTCTGAGTTAGCTAATGCGCCTTTCCTTGAAACCGTACTGGTCCAATCGGCAGAACACGGTGTGGTGACGCCTAAAATCGAACAATTAATCGCTCGTATAAACGGTTCTTAATTAGAAACAAATCGTGGATCCGATTATGCCGCAATTGTTCCTGCGTAATCCTGCCCGATTGCGCGTTCCAAGGAAAAGGGAAGCGGAGAGCACAGACGCACCTACACGAAGTGCTCGGTGTTATTTACAAGCCAACGGGAGGCGACGGTCCCAGGACGGACATCCATCAGTGGCACTAAGGCCCGGCGGCCCATCGCTGGGGATTAATTCAGACTTAAGCCCATCTTCCACACATCTGCTTGGCTTGATTAATTACCGGATTCATATTTGCCAAAAGCACATTCTATGGAGCAGAAGTTAAGAGGACATAATTACACTTGTCGACGCGTATTGCTCGGTGACAAGGCGCTCGTTTTGTCGCCTGCCTACGGACAGACACGTCCACGTTACGTCATCCACGAGCGTTAGTACAACGTCATCACAGCGACTGACGACAACGTGAACGCGAGGACGCGAAATCCCGAAGGGGAATGAGGAGATATATATCATCCACCTTTGGCCGGGGAAGCGTAGTGCATTGTAGTATTAACCTTCGGTTTCAGAATTCCGTGTGGGATTGCATTCAGCTGCGTGCCAGTTTGAAATTGGTTTTGTTGGGTAAATCTGTCGCCTGTGTTCACATGTTCACACGCACATATATAAACAAACGCGACACACACGCATGCACGCCCATACACGCATATACACATGCACACGTACACACACGTACACACACACTACACACATACACACAAAACATACACACATACACACAAACACACAAACACACATACACACATACACATGCACACATGCACACGTACACACACGTACACACTCACACACACACACACACAACAACATACACACATACACACATACACACATACACACACACACACATACACACACACACACACACACACACACACATCACACACACGCACGCACGCACGCACACGCACACACACACACACACACAAACATCACACACACACACACACACACACACACACACACACACACACACACAACACACACACACACACACACACACACACACACACACACACACACACACACACACACACACACACACACACACACACAACAAGAGAGAGAGAGAGAGAGAGAGAGAGAGAGAGAGAGAGAGAGAGAGAGAGAGAGAGAGAGACAAACTCTCTCTCTCTCTCACACACACACACACACACACACACACACACACACACACACACACACACACACACACACACACACACCGCAGCGCACAGCAGCGCAAACGCAACGCAACGCAACGCAACGCAACGCAACGCAACGCAACGCAACGCAACGCAACGCAACGCAACGCAACGCAACGCAACGCAACGCAACGCAACGCAACGCAACGCAACGCAACGCAACGCAACGCAACGCAACGCAACGCAACGCAACGCAACGCAACGCAACGCAACGCAACGCAACGCAACGCAACGCAACACATTCACACTCATACGCGCACCCCAGACACAAGCTCGGCATCGTGCCTGGTCAACGCGACGCGACAATAGAAAGCTGAAGAGACTCCAGCAGCCGACTTTATTGCGTCCGACTCCCCGAAGGAAGGCAAGAGTTGCGTCCGTCGCTCGCCTCACTTCCTGTCGGGTCCCAGCACGCATCTTCATTAATTTTTAACTTATGAGAAGCGCAATTTATACAGATTTCCAGACGCTCGCAGTTTTGATTATTATAAACCCGCGGCGGGTGGGAGAGACGTAATATGCAGTAAAATTAATATTTTCACGGGCGCTGTGGAAAGATTGTGCGCACTTTCGTGGTAATCTTAACTTGCGCCGTTGTTTACAATAACAAGATTGAATCAACGGTTCTATTAGTGTTATAGTATTACACACTTGCACCTGCTGGCGTGACGCAACTGTTGCTGTTGTCTGTGTTGTTGTTTTACTGTTGTTGCTGCTGTTGTATCGTTTGTTGTAGCTGCTCTTGTTGGGGCTAAAGTTCTTGTAGCTTATATTGATTGTGTTGCTACTGTTTGCATATGTTACGATTCCAGTGTTGTTATGGCTGTTGCATAGTTACTATTGTTGGCAGATATTGTTGTTGTTTTATCTGACTGAACAACAACTTGGGTTACTTGCAATGTTTGAGTCAAATTGTTTTATTGTATTGCAAAAGTCTGAGTTGTTATGTTGTATTTCTGGTGCAGATGCTATCACATACAACATTTTATAGATGCTATTTTATCATGACATTATTAGTAACTTTGCACTGTAGATGGGGCAGAACAATATACTATTTAAATCACATAGTAATGCATGTACACAACAAAATCTAGTATGTAAACATTGTGTTATTCTATTTTATCTAAATAAAATAGAATTGTGAAGTCTATCCAGAAGCAAAATTTTTTTTTTATTAATGATCAAATATTGGAATAAATATGCTAAAGCAATAGAATAAATAGATAAATCAATAAATATGATAAAACAGCATGGCAATGTTATATTATATAAAACATAGCACACGTGGCAGCGGTTGGAACTGTGATAAGTCGGTTAACGAGTGATTTTCAGTGACTGATTCAAACACTTGATGGAGGACGGAATGAATGATTTAAGGGCGCGCTGGGTTCGTACAGTTGCCATTCTGATGATGGGTAGAACGCGTATAGAACAACCTCTGGTGTCTGACAATCCCGCTAAATTTGCAAATTATTTAAACAGGTTTTATGCCAGATACGACAATATCGACTATAGGGATGAATGCGATAGATGATGTCAAGCAATAAGCTCCAGCCCTGTAACACTGGTCGAAAGTGACGTTGTCAGATGATTCTCACGTATTAACCCGAACAAAGCGTCTGGACCCGATGGCTTAAGGGGCCGTGTTATGGAAGTTTGCGCGGATCAGCTTGGTCCTTTTCTCCATTTTGTTTTCAATTTACACGAACGACATATCGTGTAACAATTAAAGTCTTACCCTGGTCAAATAGGCAGACGAGATACCCTTTTCAGGGTGTCTTAAAATGTATTTTCTATTTGCGAGTATTACCTCCTAATCGATTCGTTAACTCCTCAGTTTATGTCCAGCTTTCTGGAACTGCATAATCAAGAAGAGGAATTAGTTAATAATAATAATAATAATGACTTCTTATGCGCCAATATCCTCAAAGATCGAGCTCTGTGGTGCGACCAAACAAAGGGATTAACCAATCTCCTAATCGTGCAACAATTGCGCGAGTCGTCGACGGATAAATGAAGGTGTTATGAATCTAAGGAGGACAGGCAGCTTTAACGAGATAGGTTTTTAGACGCGGGCGGAATGAAACTATATTTCCTTCT
>JAODUO010001698.1:0-5000 GCA_025642075.2 Ridgeia piscesae | reverse complement strand
GTCGGTGTCGGTGTCGGTGTCGGTTCGGTGTCGGTGTCGGCATGTGACTAATTACATATAATACATTTTGTCCACGTTTTTGACATTATAACGGACATAGGATAACACTTTTTGTAAGTTGCATAATGAAGTGACTTCTGAGAGTTGACATCAATATGTGTCTTGTATACCATTACGATTGATTTATCAAATAACATCAAGCATTTGTTATGTGCTTGTTAATGTTGAGGCTAACTCACACAATCCTCAGATGTGACAAAAATGGCGTTACACGCTGTGTGAAAAGTACAAACTTTCACGATCTCTACGAATTAAGACGGCCCTGTACTGATCTAATGTCGTGTGTCGTGTCTTCGCTGTGGTAACGTATCAAGATAAATCTGTATGAAAAAACAACAATAACAAAACGAAGCACTTAAGGATGAGCAGCAGACTGGAATCAGTCATCACGGTTGACGGAGATGAAACATAAAACAAATTCGCGTACTTCGACTCCACAAATGGTAACCAGCAGGGACACGGAACCATACATAAGAACAGTGACTTCAGAGGCCAATCAAGCGTTTGTAGTACCCAGACGTACGTGTCGATAAAGATGCACTCAAACGATCATGCACACTGTTCAAGAGCAATGTTGTATCTATCCCTTCTGTGCGGAACTGAATCCTTGAAGATGGCGAAGTCCATCAGCCATGCACAAGCTAAAATATTCAAGAACGGATGATTTCGCAGAGCTCTTAATGTATTTGGGGCGAACAACATCACGAAGGCTGAACTACACAGGAGCAACCAAGCCAAGCTCATCACCGACGACATCCAGATGAGTAGGTGGAGAGGGATCTACAGTCCTACCGAGAGTTGTGATCACATGGACTCATGCTGACCGAAAAAAAACAAGGCAGACAGAAAGAGACACTGGAAAGAACGGCAGAGAAAGAGACAGAAACAGCAGTGATGGACGTAAGGATACGTCGAAAGATATGCGACTGGCAGATACTAACCCTAAGATAACAAATGAGGTCGATTTAAGACATCGTAGGTTGGGTAGTTGGAAGCAAGTTATGCGGGCGAGCTTAGCATTGATTAAACAGACTCCGTAAGGTGGCAGCATCTTTAAGCCCCACAACTCCTACCCTCGGTTACCCAGGCTCCGTGAGGTGGCAGCACTTTTAAACCCCTCAACTCGGCCTGGGGAAAGAAGGGCTCAGGGTGGAGACGCTGATTGGATCTCAGGCCAACTACGAAATAAAAATTAAAATAACGATAAACTTTTACAAGATAATGATATCCTATGAAAAGTACTCAATATTGAACTTATATTAACACAAAAATAAGTAAAAATACAAATTTGCAGTTGTTTATAAAATAGAAATTACGGCAGGATTAACCAGTATCCGCGAGGTGGCAGCATTGTATAGATCATGCTGATGAACAAACAAAAGCCGACTAAGTCACCAGACTGTCTTCTCGGCGTTGTTCCGCAGCCGACCGACAGTCGGTTAAGGAGACTACACAACTCAACCTGGCATCTTTATGACTTGCCGTTGTCTACGCCAGGGCTATATCACCCCGCCTAGGGTAGAGACGCTGATTGGCTCTCAGGCCGAATTTGAAATAACAAATTAAATCAAGATATATCCATTTTATCAGATAATAATGTATTATTAAAACTATTCACTAATTAAACTATATTCATACAAACATAAACAGAAATACAAATTTGCAATTGTCTACGAAGCAGGGATTAAGCAGGATTAGCCTCGATTACGCAGACTCTGTAAGGTGGCAGCACTTTACACGGATAACATAAGGCCGCTTGGTGGCCAGACTGTCTTCTTGGCGAAGTTACGCAGCCGAGCGAGAGTCGGCTAAGCGAGACTAGGGCGAGCGAGGAATAGCAGTACTGACATATGCTATACACATGCTCGCTCCTTCCACCCATCAATATGACATAGTTCGAGGACACGAGAACAGGAATTATAGACTGTATTACGTACCTAATCAGGGAAAAGAAGCGTGACACACCGGAACGTTTACCAGCGTAGGGACATCAAATCAAAGTTGAAAGACACCAGAAGCGACATAGAGTGAGGAAACAGCATGCACGAGAAGATTCCTATGTTGTATTATTAACTGGTTATAAAACGTCTAATACCAGTACGATCCGATATTGACAGCGATTATATTATGCTGTATCCGTACTGTGGCGCCACCAGTTGTCTCACATTACCTAGGCGCCGCCGGGTGGCACCACCTTTATAGCGAGATTTCGTTATAGGGCCTGCAAGTCTCGCGCGCGAAAACGAGGCTGGGGGCAGTTGGGGGCAGGAGGTCCATATACTCCATGTTAACATATAGGACTTTGTTTTGTTTTGGTCGTAATAATCGAACTGTCCCGAAATAGCGTATTTCAGTTATATTGTCCGAAGGATTATTACAAGCAGAATCTGTGGATCATTTTGCCGGTGACAATGATCACGGAAATCATGAATTTTAATCGATGATTATGGTGGTTGCCATGGCAATAGCGGCAAGTACTTGTGTTTGGCGATCTTGACTAATAATGAAGAGTGCCAGTTTTCGCGCAATACGACCTGTTTGGGCCAAACGTATACATGTGTTATGATTATGGGCATTTAGACAACTTGTCAGATATAAGTGCTTATCGAAACCACAACGTACAGCAATGTAAAACGCAAATCCCGTAAAAGACACATACAGTTTAGCATCGTGTCGATCATCTGCACTACGTAAATCGCTATGTGCCTATGATAGTGTGGTAAACTCAATATTAAATCGGACATTTAAGATAAGAAACGTATAACACAAGATATTTATGGACTGATTTTCCTACTATTCATCAGTCGGAAGCTACAACTGTCATCCATCGTTAGAATATTATTCTTGTGTCCAGTCCCCAATTAGTCTCGCTTAGTTCCCAATAAGCTCCAGTCGCGCGGAGTCACGCCATGTATCGTGACCCACTTGCAGGCTCGACTGCAATCACATAAACTTTACACGGGAAGAAATCGGCCTGTGTAATAAGAGTCAAATAAATAACGTCTATGTAACATATCTATAGGCATATCTATACTTGGATCTCCAACTTATTTTATATATTTTAAATTAATTCACGAAATTATGTATGTCAATAGGCTAATCATTAAGTCGCAATTCCGTAATTTACATATCCAAATATCGTAGTAGTTTTGACATGTCAGGCACCGATTGCGTTCCCCAAGCCTTATGCCCGTATAAGTTCAACTATTCTGTGTGCACACAATGCATTTGTTTTCACGCCAACTCTTCTATTTCAATTCATATACAGAATGCTTTGGTCAGTGTCAAAACACCAAGGGCCCATTTCACTAACGTTATTAGGATATCTTAAAAACCGATTTTGCACTTTAAAGAGTCATAAAACTTTCCCTTTTTCAAATCAATAGTAATGTTCAATAAAAAGGCCAAGTTCATTCCTCCCACCTCCCTCTCTGTCCTTCCCACCTCCCTCTCTGTCCGTACCACCTCCCTCTCTGTCCCTCCCACCTACTTCTCCTTCCCTCCCATCTCCCTCTCTGTCCCTCTTACCCCCTCTCCGTCCCACCTCCTTCTCGGCGTGGTGTGTCTTCATGTTGCTCCTCTTCAGCTCCTTAAGTACTCTGGCTGCATCCTCCCTCTTCCCCAGTAAGTCCCTCTCCACCTCCTCATGTGGCGCTTCTGCCGTCCCACAGCCAGGTCAAGGGCTTCCAACTCAGAGAGCAGTCACTGGTCTCACTGGAGGGTGACTTAGAGAGCCAGGGAGCAGTCACTGGTCTCACTGGAGGGTGACTTAGAGACCCAGAGAGCAGTCACTGGTCTCACTGGAGGGTGACATAGAGACCCAGAGAGCAGTCACAGGTCTAACTGGAGGGTGACTTAGATACCCAGAGAGCAGTCACTGGTCTAACTGGAGGGTGACTTTAGGGACCCAGAGAGCAGTCACTGGTCTAACTTGAGGGTGACGTAGAGACCCAGAGAACAGTCACTGGTCTCACTGGAGGGTGAATTACAGACCCAGAGAGCAGTCACTGGTCTCACCGGAGGGTGAATTACAGACCTAGAGAACAGTCACTGGTCTCACCGGAGGGTGAATTACAGACCTAGAGAGCAGTCACTGGACTCACTGGAGGGTGAATTACAGACCTAGAGAACAGTCACTGGTCTCACCGGAGGGTGAATTACAGACCCAGAGAACAGTCACTGGATTCACTGGATGGTGAATTACAGACCCAGAGAACAGTCACTGGTCTCACTGGATGGTGAATTACAGACCCAGAGAACAGTCACTGGATTCACTGGATGGTGAATTACAGACCTAGAGAACAGTCACTGGTCTCACCGGAGGGTGAATTACAGACCTAGAGAGCAGTCACTGGACTCACTGGATGGTGAATTACAGACCTAGAGAACAGTCACTGGTCTCACCGGAGGGTGAATTACAGACCCAGAGAACAGTCACTGGATTCACTGGAGGGTGAATTACAGACCCAGAGAACAGTCACTGGACTCACTAGACGGTGCCTTAGAGACCCAGAGAGCAGTCACCGGTCTCACCGGAGGGTGAATTACAGACCCAGGGTGAATTACAGCGGCGCCGCCGCCGCCGCCGCCGCCGCCGCCGCCGCCGCCGCCGCCGCCGCCGCCGCCGCCGCCGCCGCCGCCGCCGCCGCCGCCGCCGCCGCCGCCGCCGCCGCCGCCGCCGCCGCCGCCGCCGCCGCCGCCGCCGCCGCCGCCGCCGCCGCCGCCGCCGCCGCCGCCGCCGCCGCCGCCGCCGCCGCCGCCGCCGCCGCCGCCGCCGCCGCCGCCGCCGCCGCCGCCGCCGCCGCCGCCGCCGCCGCCGCCGCCGCCGCCGCCGCCGCCGCCGCCGCCGCCGCCGCCGCCGCCGCCGCCGCCGCCGCCGCCGCCGCCGCCGCCGCCGCCGCCGCCGCCGCCGCCGCCGCCGCCGCCGCCGCCGCCGCCGC
>JAODUO010001697.1:0-86501 GCA_025642075.2 Ridgeia piscesae | reverse complement strand
TCAGGGAGATGTTACCATTTGTAACTCCTCGGTTGTCGAGATTAGCTCCCTGGGGGTGGATACGCCTCCACATAGGAGGGTAGTGGAGTTGTCATCGGCCAATGATGAAGACGACCGGAGAGACGAGGCCGAGGTAGAGCTGCCCGAGACCGAGCTCGACGTAGACGAAGAGTCCGAGCCATCGAGTCAGCCATGTAATCCCCGGCAGGGAGACGTAAGTCAAACTGTCGGGGAGGGCGGTGGAAGGACGGTGGCCGGGCATTAGAAGAATATGCACTGTGGGAAGAGAGGTTGAAAGAGGAGCTGGTGAGTGCTCAGGGGTATCTGGCCGGGGTGGAGGTGAGTGTTCGCGCAATGTCTTGAATGGGGAATGGTGCAGCGAGGAAACGCCGAGCATCCCTCTAGAGGATCAAGTTGTCTTCTGGAGCCGGGTGTTCGGGGAAGAATCCGTCCCGGATACGCGCGCTGTTCAGCCTCAAGGCATGGAACTGTGGGGACTTGTGCAGCCCATCACAGTCGAGGAGATCTTCTCTACCCTGCGTAAAACCAAAGATGGGGCAGTAGGGCTTGATAATATATCGCGTAAAGAGATATCAAAGTTGAATTCTCGTGCTCTCCAAGCGCACTTCAACCTCTGGTTGTACGCTGGTTACCAGCCCGTGGAATTTCGCCGTAGCCGAACGGTGTTAATACCGATGGTAGCGGAACCTTCCGGACCAGGCCAGTTTAGACCGATCGCCATTGGTTCCTTCATCTCTCGCGTGTTTCACAGGCTCCCGGCTGAGCGGTTGTCTGGACTCTTCGAGTTACAGTCCCGGCAGAGAGCCTTTGTGAAGGGTGATGGCATCGCAGACAATGTGTTTCTGCTTAGATGCCTGCTAAGGGACACATGTGAGGAGTTAAAGCCGCTATCCTTAGCGTTCCTGGACGTATCCAAAGCGTTCGACTCGGTGTCCAACGCTACGCTCCTTTTGGCTGCTAAGAGAATGGGGGCGCCAGGGCCCTTCATCAGCTACCTGAGGACATTGTATTCGGAGGCGTCGACAGTGCTCCATGTCGATGGCCGGTTTAGCGACCCCCTGATGCAGAACCGGGGGTCCGGCACGGCGATCCGTTATCGCCGTTGCTGTTTAACTGCGTCATCGACTGGGCATTGGCGTCTCTAAACACGGAAATGGGAAAGGTGGTTGGTGGGGGCCCTCGGTTAAACCACCTGGCTTTTGCTGATGATGTTGTCATCATCGCAGAGTCGGTGGTTGGCCTCCAGCACCTCTGCGGCCAATTCGAGCGATCGTTGGGACGCTGCGGTCTTACGCTGAATGTGGAGAAGTCCAGGACGCTGAGGATTGCCGTTAATGGCAAGGCAAAACGTTGGGTGTGCGAGCCCACCCCCTTCGTGTCCCTGGCAGGTGGTCTCATGCCTGCGGTGACCATCACCCAGGCGTACAAGTACCTCGGGGTTCACATCAGCGCACGTGAACAGGATGCTACTCCTGAAGATATATTGACAAGGGGTTTAAACCAGCTGAAATCAGCACCCCTCAAACCGCAAAAACGTCTGTATATACTCAGGGCCCACCTCTTACCAAAACTCCATCATAAACTGGTTTTATCCAGGACAAGAGGTGGTGTCCTGAATCGACTCGATAGAGTGGTACGAAAGAGCGTGAGGGCAGGGATCGGTTTACCCCACGACGCGACTAACTCTTTTATTCATGCCGATATTAAACATGGTGGTTTGGGGATCCCGGCACTAAGGCTGACCATCCCATTCATGAAGAGAGCTTGACTTCGACGTCTAGCCGCGCTGCGGGACCCTGTGTTCGTGGCGCTGGTAGCATCCTCCCGTACCTTCGCGGAAGAGACAAAGAGGTGCGGGGACCCACCGGTTAGGGTCGGTGACATAACCGTCACTTCCGCACCCGCCGCGAAGGAAGCTCTGGCAGAGCAACTGCACGGCTCTGCAGACGGGTACGGACTGCGAACTAGCGCCGGGGTCCCGCACGTGCACTCATGGGTGTCGGATGGCACGGCCTTAATGTCGGGATCTGCGTTTATACACGCGATCCAAATCCGTGGTGCAACTGTTTCTACTAAGAAACGGGCAGCGCGAGGTCGCCCGGGGGCAATTACTGCATCTGATTGTTGTGGGCGGACCGAAACACTGGGGCATGTACTCCAGGTATGCCATAGATCGTGGGGGTCCCGAATAAAACGGCACGACGCCCTTATGGAGAAGTTTCTCCACTCGTTGGAGATCCGCGGCGGGTCAATTGTGCACGCTCCGGTAATTCCTGTGGTGGGTAGCTCCCCACAGGTACCGGATAGGGTTGTCTACTTCCAATCCCACTGCTGGGTTGTCGATGCGTCGGTCGTTGCTGATAATGCTGACCTCGACAACGCCCATCTGAGCAAGTGTGCGAAGTACGACACCCCGACTGCCCGTGACTGCTGCCAGTCTAACTGGCCTTCCCATGAGGGCACGCGTGGGTCCGTTCGATTTGGGGCCCTCATCTTCAACTGGCGTGGGGTCATGTCCCGACGGTCCGCCCGCATGTGCGAAGTTTTGAAAATAAACAAAGCCACAATGAAACTTTTCGCGGTATGTGTGGTCGAGCACGGCTGGCGAATTTACCGCGATTTCTACCGATGTACAGCTAGGTGGTAGTATTTTATATTAAATTGTTGATCGGTGGGGAAAGACACAGTAGTTAGTCCCCCCATTTACCCGGCACTTGCGAGGCTGCTAACTTGCCGGAAAGTTATAATGCAGAATCCTCGGGTTATTTTGTTATGTTGATTTTGCAATTGTAAGAGGTGATGATTATTTTATGTTATGTTTTGATTGAAGATTTTTGTTTACTCTTGCAATTGTATGAATGTTATTTATAACCCTTGAGTGATAAAAAAATATTTTAAAGAGGAGTTAAGCAGAGAGACCCGCTCTCCCCTTTACTCTTCAATTGTGTTATAGACTGGGTCGGGATAACAGAACTACTTCCACGTAGTCCGACCTGGGTGCCGCTCTTAAGTGAGCGGTAGCTAAAAGTTCTTTCCCTCACCGTTGGACGGGGTTTTCTCAGCAGTGTTGTAAGTGCACAGTAGTGTGACATGGCTGGAAGTTATTCAGCAACCGAAAGAGAGGGTGCCACTGCGCCCTCGAGCACAAGCTCAAGCGCAGGTGTGGTAGACCTGCCGGTCTCAGTTTCTTGTGAAATTTGTGGAGTGCCGTTTGGGAGTGGCAGGGGTCTGTCACTCCACCAAAGGGTAAACCACAGTGAGTGGTACCATGCTCGCAAAGGGCCTGTGTTCACCAGACCCGGGTGGTCGAGAGTGGGCCCCACAAACAGAGGAGAGGACACGAGAGGGAGGTTGCTCGAAATGAGCTTAGGGTGTGAGTATGACAGAAAGGGTGAGGGTTCGAGGGGTGTTCTCCCTTCATTTCCGCCTTGTAATCCCGGGAGGCAAGATGAGAATCGAACCGACCGGGACGGCGATGGTACGGGGGGAGGTACCCCCGAACGAAGTAAGACAAGGAGAAAGAGGACGGAACGCAGAGGCGCAGTGACAGGAAACCCCGCCGGAAGTGCGCCTTCCAAGAACGACGTCAGGGGGGCGATCCCCGTAACTAATATTGACACTGTGACAGGTAATGAGGTGATTTCCCCCGTCAGAGGTGAGATAGGTCCCACTGACGGCGAGGACCCAGTCCCAGTGTTCTCCCCTCCTGGAGGGAGTATGGGATATGACTGGGCCTCTCAGATGGAAACAAGTGACATGAACGACGCATCCCCCCCGATTCCGCCTTGTAATCGTGGGCGGGAAGACAGCAGTCAGACCGTCCGGGACGGCGATGCAGCGGGAGGGGACGCGAGAGATAACCGAGGCCGATGTCCGGAGAGTCAGGTGGCTAGCGACCTTAACGGGGCTAGCCACGGTGGTAATGTTCCGAGGACGGCGGACCCCAGCGATACCATGCTGCCGGATCCGCCAGTCGACGCAGAGGAACAGAGTAATAGGGACCACGACAGTTGGCGTGAGTCCCTTCGCCAAGAGCTTGTACTCACACAAGGTTACTTCGTCGGATGGGACTCCTTGGAGTTCCTTGACTTTCGACCCGGCCAGTGAGCACAAAATGCAAATCGACACGGAGTATCGCAACTGGATAGAACTGGAGCTGGGCACTGCCCATTCGAGGAAGGGCCCCAGAAGGAGGGCAAGGAGGCGGGAGGCTGCGGGCTGGGACGAAGCGACTGGCCCGGCTGCTCACATTGGGAAGAAGAAGCGAAGGAGGGCTGATTACGCTCGGGTGCAAAAATTGTACCGGGCTAACCGAAGTGAATGTTCGCGCAAGATCTTGAGTGGCGACTGGGTATTCCTCTGGAGGACCAAGTGATCTTCTGGAGTCGAGTATTCGGGGACGAGTCCGTGGCCGATGAGCGTTCTGTCCGCCCTCAGGGTATGGTATTGTGAAGCCTTGTGCGTACCATTGCGGCTGATGAGATCTATGCAGCCCTGCGTAAGACCAAGCTTGGGGCAGCAGGGTTAGACAAGATCTCGCGTGATGATATACGGAAGCTGGATCCCCGTGCCCTCTTAGCGCACTTCAACCTTTGGTTGTATGTCGGCTACCAGCCGGGTTGGGATGGCAGAATTACTTCCACGTAGTCCAACCCGGGCACTAGTCGTAATAGACTAGTGGCTAAAAGTTATGTCCCTCTACATTGGGCGGGGTTCCTAGCGTAGTTGTAAAGGTGCGCATTTTGGATCACCATGAGAGAGTCGGATGCTACTGCATTGGGCAGCACTGAAACACTGAGCATCAATGGTAATAGTGTGGAGTGCGCTGGAGGGGCAGGGGCGGCCCCGAGAGACCGGTGTGCGAGAGCGGAGTGGCGTGTGGTGTGTGCGGGGTTCCCCACCACCAGAGGAAGGTCGCAGCACGAGAGGTTGGTCCATCCGGAGTGGTATCACGGCATTCGTATATCACTGGTGTCTAGTCGTAAATGACTAGTGGCTAAGCGTTCTGTCCCTCACCACCCAAGCAGGGCTGCCTGCGGAGTTGTATTGGGTGCTCATTTTGACGCATATCATGAGTGAGTCTGATGCCACAGCGTTAGACTGCACCGAAACGAACAACATTGGTGATGGTGCGGAAAGTGCTGGGGGGGGGGCGAGGAAGGCCCCCGCCGAGACCGATAAGTACGATGCATGTGGCGTGTGCAGGCTTATTTTACCCACCGTCAGGGGTAAATCTCAACATGAAAGGCTAGTGCACCCCGAATGGTATCACGGTACGAGAACCACCTAGTTACAAAGTGCGGGTGGACAGAGGATGAGATAGAGCTCGTAGCTCGAGCACTGATCAATATGGCACCAGCGAAAATTAAACCATGCAGCAGCCTGGTGTTGACGCAATGTTATTTATGCCCAGTACTCTGAATGTCAAATTGAAGATTTTCAAATAAGCGCGGGTAAACGGCGGGAGTAAGTATGACTCTCTTTTGGGTCGGGATGGCAGAACTACTTCCACGCAGTCCGACCTGGGTGCCGCTCTTTTGAGCGGTAGCTAAACGTTCTGTCCCTCACCGTTGGGCGGGGTTTTTCCTAGCGGTGTTGTATGCGCACGTAATTGTGTCCCCATGTCTGAGGTTAATTACTCAGAAAATGAAAGAGAGGGTGCCACTGCACCTTCGAGCGCAAGTTCAGGTGCAGGTACGGGGGACGACCGTCCCAGTGTAGAGGACCCGCTGGGTACCGCGACGTGTGAGGTGTGTGGGTTAAGATTTGGGAGTGGCAGGGGACTGTCACTCCACCAAAGAAGCAGGCACCAGGAATGGTATCATGCGAGGAGAGGGCCGGCATTTGTAAGGCCAGGGTGGTCTAGGGAGGAGATGGTACTTCTGGTGAGAGCAGAAGTACGTCTGGTACGGGAGGCGAGAAGAAACGGGCACGATGAGGGTAGAGTACGTGTCAATGCAGAGTTGTGTAGGCTTTTTCCTACCAAGAAGAAGGACTGCATTATTAATGTGAGGAAAACTAAGAACTATAAAGAACTAAGAGCGAGAATTGAATTGGAGGTGGTGGTGGATACCGAGGAGAACGAGCCCGTACCAGAGGTAGAGAATGAGGCTATTATAGAATGCGTTGGTGGTAGTAGGGCGGGCATTGTGTCAAGTGACGGTAGCGAGGGCGGGGCTTTGTCTCCGACCCTCAGCCAACAGGTTGTAAGGCAAAGGGTTACCCCGGAGCCGGTCAGTAGGAGGGGCCCAAAAGAGAGATGGGGAGAGGTTTTACTGGAGGAGGTGGCCCGGGGGGAACTGAGGTTGTCGGGACTGAACACAAGATTCATGAACGCCGCCCTGCGGAAAAGCTTTCCCTCGCGTACCCTTGAGGCTATCAAGGGCATGCGGAGGAAACCTAAGTACAGGTTGCTGTTAGCATCGCTGTCTGTCCCCAACCCAGTGGCAACGCCTCCCGGCCCCTCCCAATCCGAGGAAGGCACAGTTGTGCCGAAGGATACAGTAAGGAGTGAGGGCAGTAGCCCACAGAGACTGGTGAATGACACTCCAAATGTCGTGGTCTATTGCGACAGGTCTACTGTAAGTAACTTTTGTGGTATTCTACAACCACCCTGTGGTGAGGGAAATAGCCCTCCTGGTAACGATGATAAGCGCGGGTAAACGGCGGGAGTAAGTATGACTGGTGGGTTGGGATGGCAGAACTACTTCCACGTAGTCCAACCTGGGCACTAGTCGTAATAGACTAGTGGCTAAAAGTGCTGTCCCTCTACGTTGGGCAGGGTTCCTAGCGTAGTTGTATTAAGGCGCGATTCGAATATGTCCGAAATGAGTGAGTCTGATGCCACTGCGTCAGGCAGCGCCGAAGCAGAGATCACCATTGGAGATGGTGTTGAAGGTGGTGGGGAGGCAGGGGCAACCTCCAGTACATACGGTACGTGTGGGTTGTGCGGGATTGTGTTCCCCACAACGCAGCATGAGAGATTGGTGCACCCCGAGTGGTACCATGGGAAGAGGATGAACCTCTTGACCAGAGCTGGCTGGTCCGATGACGAGATGGTGCTCGTAGCTCGAGAGGAGAATCGGCTGGTGGAGAAAGGGCGTATCATATGCGGCATCAACAGCGCAAATATTAGAGTGAACCAGGATCTCTTCCGGGCATTCCCGGAGAGGTCGGCCGATGCCATCAGGGGCCTTCGTAAAACTCCGAAATACCGCCAACTAAGAGACATCCTAGCGATAGGCGGTCCACCGGCCGAGGACCCAATCGACTACGAGCGCCCTTGGGAATCAAGGTTGGGGACGGTGGCAGGGACATTACCTCCACCCCCCATTGAGGACACGAGGGCCAGGCGCCGCCCAACACCTTGGCGGACGCCTGAGCCAATGGACAGAAAAGGGTCGAAAGAACATACCACTCGAGCAGAACGGAATGTGCCCGCAAAGTCTTGAGCGGTGAGTGGGTTGAGGGTGTGGCACCTACAATCCCTCTAGATGACCAGGTGTCATTCTGGAGTGAGGTGTTTGGAACACCCTCCCGCGATGATGAACGAACCACCGTGCCTCAGGGCCGTGTGTTGTGGGACCTCGTAACTCCGATTCAGCTGGAGGAGATATTGGCCACCCTGCAAAAGTCCAAGGATGGAGCAGCAGGGACTGACCGAATCTCCCGTGACGATTTCCGAAAAGTGGACCCCAGGGCTCTTCAAGCGCACTTCAATCTGTGGTTGTACGCCGGTACCAGCCGGCCGAGTTCTGACACAGCCGAACCGTCTTGATCCCGAAAGTGGCGGTCCCCGTGGCCCCGGGGGAGTTCCGGCCGATCGCGATCTCCTCCTTTGTGTCCAGAGTGTTCCACCGACTCCTGGCTGAAAGACTCGCTAAACTCTTGGTGTTCCAGTCCAGACAGAGAGCGTTCGTAAAGGGGGACGGCCTTGCCGATAACGTATTCCTTTTACGCTCTCTAATCCGCGACACTCTTACGCTCTCTAATCCGCGACAGATGCGAGGCACTTAAGCCTCTTTGTCTAGCCTTCCTCGACGTGAGGAAGGCCTTTGATAGTCTCTCATATTACGCTGCTCAACGCAGCCAGTAGGATGGGTATGCCCATGCCCTTCATCGCTTACTTACGTAATCTATACACTGGGGCCACGACTTCCCTCCACGTGGAGGGTAAGCTCAGTGAGCCCCTCCCTCAAAATAGAGGCGTGAAGCAGGGCGACCCGCTTTCACCCCTATTATTCAACTGCGTAATCGACTGGGCCCTGGGTTCCCTGGACCCAGCGATCGGCCTGTCCATAGGGCAGGCCAGTACCAAACTAAACCATCTGGCATTTGCAGACGATGTGCTTATTGCGGAGTCGCAAGCCGGCCTACAAGACCTGGTGGCTCATTTTGAGAGGGCCCTATATAAGTGCGGCCTCTCTTAATTCACTAAAATCGAATACGATGAGAATTGCAATTAATGGCAAGAGAAAGCAATGGCTTTGTGACCCCGTTCCCTTTGTGAGTGTGTCAGGTGGCATTCTACCAGCGATTACTATTACTTGTGCTTACAAGTACCTGGGCATATCCATAAGCGCCAGGGAGCGGGATTCGAAACCCGAGGAAATACTTACTCGTGGTCTAAACCAACTCACTCGAGCCCCGCTCAAACTTCAACAACGTATGTTCATCCTGGCAAACAATCTGTTACCTAAACTGTACCACCGCCTGGTTTTATCCAGGATACACGGTGGATTCTTACGGCGTATGGACAAGTCCATACGCAGACATATAAAATCGTGGCTGAAATTGCCCCACGACGGCGGTAACGCTTTCATTAACACGGACGTTAAGGAGGGTGGGCTGGGAGTTCACTCCCTCCGAGTAACCATTCCTTGTTTAAAATATAAACGGATGGAACGCCTGTCAACATCTACAGATGAGTTCGTATCTGCGATGGTACGCAACTCATCGACGTTCCATAAGGAATGGGCACGTTGCCACGACCCACCGATTAAGGTGGACCGTCATACGGTTCACAACAAGCAGACGGCTGCGGCCGCCTGGTCCGACTGTCTGATCAATTCTGCGGACGGGTATGGCTTGGTTGCCCACAAGCAAGTACCATACCTTCATAATTGGGTTGCCGATGGCACCCATCTTCTATCTGGGGCGAACTACATTCACGCCATTCAAATAAGAGGCGCCACGGTGGCCACTAAGTCCCGAGCGGCCCGTGGCCGACCTCTGGCGAACAATAAATGTGACTGTTGTGGGCGGACCGAGACGTTGGGGCATGTGCTCCAAGTCTGTCCACGAACGTGGGGACCCCGAATTAAGAGACACGATGCTCTTATGGAGAAGTACCTCCGGAATATGGAGAACCGAGGATGGTCCGTTGTGCGCGCTCCGGTGATCCCGGTAAGGGGAGGCTCCCCTCAGATCCCGGATGGAGTATTGTTCAAGGATGGCACTTGTTGGGTCGTCGATGCGTCCGTTGTCGCAGATAACGCTGCCCTCGACGACGCCCACGATAGCAAGTGCGCTAAGTACAATACTCCGGCTGTCCGCGACTGGTGCCAGTCGCACTGGCCTTCCAAGGAGGGCTCGTGGGTTCCTTTGTTCGGGGTCCTCATCTTTAATTGGCGCGGGGCCATGTCCCCTCGGTCCGCCAATATGTGCAAACAAATGGGGATGAATCAGTCCGACACGAAAATTCTATCGGTGTCGGTTGTGGAATAGGGGTGGAGAATTTATCGCCACTTCCATAGAGGCACTGCCTCTGGTTAATAAACTGTACTGGAGTTGTCGCTGTGTCTCCGGCCTTTTACACCGGAGACCAATATCTCTTACTGTACCTCTTCAGATATATAAGAGGTAACGCACATCCTCGTGGTATTATGTTGTCCGCCCAATGTTGTGTTTACGGTTCGTGTTGTCATGTATACATTGTTGCTTGTGTTATAGCCGATACAGCGTCAGGTACGCCTTTTTCTACGCAAGAAGGCATGTCTAGTAGGGTTAAGTCTGTTTTGTTAAGTGTTTAATTAAGCACTACTCTACCTTGCATGTTAGATGTAAATTTGCATGTCTGTCTTGTATTTGGTTATATTATGTCCATTTGTGTTTATTTGTATTACATTTCGTTCCGTACGTTCTGATAGTTAGCGGACACATTTTACCACTCGAGTTTTTTTTTGGAAGGAAAAGTTTATGGTTGGGATGACATAACTACTTCCACATAGTCCAACCTGGGCACTAGTCGTAATAGACTAATCGCTTGCTGGGATGGACTCGTTGGAGTTCATGGACTTCCAGCCAGGCCAGTTGAGCCGTGAGCACCGGGAGATGTTGGACACGGAATACCAACGGTGGGTCGAGTCAGAGCTGGGCTCGTCCCACAGATGGAAAGGACCGCGCCGATGTGCTAGACGCCGGGAGGCTGACGGTCGGAAGGAAGCGGCTGGTCCGGCGGAAGCCGGAGCGAGAAGAAAGCGGAGGAGGACCGAGTATGCTCGAGTACAAAAGTTGTACCGGTCTAATCGTTCTGAGTGTTCTCGCAAGGTCTTGAGTGGGGAATGGCGCAGCGAGGAAACGCCGAGCATCCCTCTAGAGGATCAAGTGGTCTTCTGGAGCCGGGTGTTCGGGGAAGAATCTGTACCAGATACGCGCGCAGTTCGTCCTCAAGGCATGGTACTGTGGGGCCTTGTGGAACCTATTATAGTGGTTGAGATCTTCGCCATCCTACGTAACACCAAAGATGGGGCAGTAGGGCTGGACAAGATCTCGCGTAAGGATATATCAAAGTTGAACCCTCGAGCCCTCCAAGCGCACTTCAACCTCTGGTTGTACGCTGGTTACCAGCCCGTGGAATTTCGCCGTAGCCGAACGGTGTTAATACCGAAGGTAGCGGAACCTTCCGGACCACGCCAGTTTAGACCGATCGCCATTGGTTCCTTCATCTCTCGCGTGTTTCACAGGCTCCTGGCCGAGCGGATGTCTGGACTCCTCGAGTTCCAGTCCCGGCAGAGAGCCTTTGTGAAGAGTGATGGCATCGCAGACAATGTGTTTCTGCTTAGATGCCTGCTAAGGGACACATGTGAGAAGTTAAAGCCGCTATCCTTAGCGTTCCTGGACGTATCCAAAGCGTTCGACTCGGTGTCCAACGCTACGCTCCTTTTGGCTGCTAAGAGAATGGGGGCGCCAGGGCCCTTCATCAGCTACCTGAGGACATTGTATTCGGAGGCGTCGACAGTGCTCCATGTCGATGGCCGGTTTAGCGACCCCCTGATGCAGAACCGGGGGTCCGGCACGGCGATCCGTTATCGCCCTTGCTGTTTAACTGCGTCATCGACTGGGCATTGGCGTCTCTGGACACGGAAATGGGAAAGGTGGTTGGTGGGGGCCCTCGGTTAAACCACCTGGCTTTTGCTGATGATGTTGTCATCATCGCAGAGTCGGTGGTTGGCCTCCAACACCTCTGCGGCCAATTCGAGCGATCGTTGGGACGCTGCGGTCTTACGCTAAATGTGGAGAAGTCCAGGACGCTGAGGATTGCCGTTAGTGGCAAGGCGAAACGTTGGGTGTGCGAGCCCACCCCCTTCGTGTCCCTGGCAGGTGGTCTCATGCCTGCGGTGACCATCACTCAGGCGTACAAGTACTTCGGGGTTCACATCAGCGCACGTGAACAGGATGCTACTCCTGAAGAGATGTTGACAAGGGAATTAAATCAGCTGAAATCAGCACCCCTTAAACCCCAACAACGTCTTTACATACTTAGGGCCCACCTCTTACCAAAACTCCACCATAAACTGGTTTTATCCAGACCAAGAGGTGGTGTCCTGAACAGACTCGATAGAGTGGTCCGTAAGAGTATGAGTGCATGGCTTGGATTACCTCACGACGCGACCAAATCATTTATACACACGGACATAAAACATGGTGGTTTGGGGATCCCGGAACAAAGGCTAACCATCCCATTCATGAATAGAGCTAGACTTCGACGTCTAGCCGCGCTGCGGGACCCTGTGTTCGTGGCGCTGGTAGCATCCTCCCGTACCTTCGCGGAAGAGACAAAGAGGTGCGGGGACCCACCGGTTAGGGTCGGTGACATAACCGTCACTTCCGCACCCGCCGCGAAGGAAGCTCTGGCAGAGCAACTGCACGGCTCTGCAGACGGGTACGGACTGCGAACTAGCGCCGGGGTCCCGTACGTGCACTCATGGGTGTCGGATGGCACGGCCTTAATGTCAGGATCTGCGTTTATACACGCAATCCAAATCCGTGGTGCAACTGTTTCTACTAAGAAACGGGCAGCGCGAGGTCGCCCGGGGGCAATTACTGCATGTGATTGTTGTGGGCGGACCGAAACACTGGGGCATGTACTCCAGGTATGCCATAGATCGTGGGGGTCCCGAATAAAACGGCACGACGCCTTGTGCGCGCTCCGGTAATTCCTGTGGTGGATAGCTCCACACAGATACCGGATGGGGTTGTCTACTTCCAATCCCACTGCTGGGTTGTCGATGCGTCGGTTGTTGCTGATAATGATGACCTCAACAACGCCCATCTGAGCAAGTGTGCGAAGTACGACACCCCGGCTGTCCGTGACTGGTGCCAGTCTAACTGGCCTTCCCATGAGGGCACGCGTGGGTCCGTTCGATTTGGGGCCCTCATCTTCAACTGGCGTGGGGTCATGTCCCGACGGTCCGCCCGCATGTGTGAAGTTTTGAAAATAAACAAAGCCACAATGAAACTATTCGCGGTATGCGTGGTCGAGCACGGCTGGCGAATTTACCGCGATTTCCACCGATGTACAGCCAGGTGGTAGTATTTTACATTTAATTGTCGATCGGTAGCGAAATACACAGTTGTTGGTCTCCCCATTTTACCCGGCACTTGTGAGGCTGCTAACTTGCCGGAAAGTTATAATGCAGAACCTTCGGGTTATTTTGTTATGTTGATTTTGCAATTGTAAGAGGTGATGATTATATTATGTTATTATGTTATGTTTTGATTGAAGATTTTTTTTAACTCTTGCAATTGTATGAATGTTATTTATAACCCTCGAGTTATTAAAAAAAATTGTTTAGAGGAGTTTGGGTTGGGAATGGCAGAACTACCTCCTCGCGGTCCAACCCGGGCACTAGTCGTAATATACTAGTGGCTAAACGTTCTGCCCCTCGCCGTTGGGCGGTACTACCAGCGGAGTTGTAAGTGCGCACGTGAATCGACATGAGTTCTCGAAAGAGAAATGTAGACGAGGGGGCCGCTACCCCCTCGAGCACCCCTGTTGAAACACAGGACGAGAGTATTGGTCTAGACAGAGTGTTGCAGACCTGCGAAGTATGTGGGAAGGAATTCCAGACTCAGAGGAGTATGTCCCAACACCAGCGACTGTCACACCCGGAATTTTACCATGCGAAAAACATCCCGCGGGTGGTAAGGCAGGGGTGGTCGAATGAAGAGTGTGTGCTGGTGGCTTGGGAGGAGCTTCGGTTGGTTGAGGCAGGTAAAGCTAAAGGTATAGCAACACGTATTCGGGTAAATGCAGACCTGTGTAGGGTTTTCCCTCGCAGGTCAATGGACTCAATTAAAGGCTTGAGGAAGCAGGGCGCATATGTGGCCCTAAGGTCCAAACTGGACTGTACGAACAAAGAGGCCCCGCCAGCCGACCCTCTCGAGTCGCCGATAAGAGACCACAGTGTGGCCAATAGAGAAAGGAAATGGACCACCCCTTCGCCCAAGGACCGCAAAGGTCCGAAAATTAGGTGGTCGAGTGAGTTACTTGATGAGGTAGCCAGGGCGGAGGCTAGGCTATCTCTGGTGGGGTGCAGGAATATGAATGTGAGATTAAGTGCTCTGTTCCCCGATATAACCCATGAGGCGGTTAAGGGAATGAGGCGCCTACCTAAGTACAAATCAAGGCTGGCCACTATCATTCGGGAGGAGAATCTCCTCCCCACCCTACCAGAGATGGACCGGCCTCCCCCTGAGGTAGAAATAGTGAGGACGAGATGTCCGTGAGTGTTTTGTCATGTGACAGGAATGCTCAACCTCAACGACCCAGAGAACAAAGGTGGGAGTGGGCCCCACAGACAGAGGTGAGGACACGAGAGGAAGGTTGCTCGAAATGAGCTTAGGGTGTGAGTATGACAGAAAGGGTGAGGGTTCGAGGGGTGTTCTCCCTTCATTTCCGCCTTGTAATCCCGGGAGGCAAGATGAGAATCGAACCGACCGGGACGGTGATGGTACGGGAGGAGGCACCCACGAACGAAGTAAGAGAAGGAGAAAGAGGACGGAACGCAGAGGCGCAGTGACAGGAACCCCCGCCGGAAGTGCGCCTTCCAAGAACGACGTCAGGGGGGCGATCCCCGTAACTAATATTGACAAGGTGACAGGTAACGAGGTGGTTTCCCCCGTCAGAGGGGAGTTATGTCCCACTGACGGCGAGGACCCAGTCCCAGTGGTCTCCCCTCCTGGAGGGAGTATGGGATATGACTGGGCCTCTCAGATGGAAACAAGTGACATGAACGACGCATCCCCCCCGATTCCGCCTTGTAATCCTGGGCGGGAAGACAGCAGTCAGACCGTCCGGGACGTCGATGCAGCGGGAGGGGACACGAGAGATAACCGAGGCCGATGTCCGGAGAGTCAGGTGGCTAGCGACCTTAACGTGGCTAGCCACGGTGGTAATGTTCCGAGGACGGCGGAACCCAGCGCTGCAATGCTGCCGGATCCGCCAGTCGAAGCAGAGGAACATAGTAATAGGGACCACGACAGTTGGCGTGAGTCCCTTCGCCAAGAGCTTGTACTCACACAAGGTTACTTCGTCGGATGGGACTCCTTGGAGTTCCTTGACTTTCGACCCGGCCAGTTGAGCCGTGAGCACAAAATGCAAATCGACACGGAGTATCGCAACTGGATAGAACTGGAGCTGGGCACTGCCCATTCGAGGAAGGGCCCCAGAAGGAGGGCAAGGAGGCGGGAGGCTGCGGGCCGGAACGAAGCGACTCGCCCGGCTGCTCCCATTGGGAAGAAGAAGCGAAGGAGGGCTGATTACGCTCGGGTGCAAAAATTGTACCAGGCTAACCGCAGTGAATGTTCGCGCAAGATCCTGAGTGGCGACTGGGAGAACGAGGCTACCCCGGGTATTCCTCTGGAGGACCAAGTGATCTTCTGGAGTCGAGTATTTGGGGAGGAGTCCGTGGCCGACGAGCGTTCTGTCCGCCATCAGGGTATGGTATTGTGGAGCCTTGTGCGTACCATTGCGGCTGTTGAGATCTATGCCGCCCTGCGTAAGACCAAGCTTGTGGCAGCAGGGTTAGACAAGATCTCGCGTGATGATATACGGAAGCTGGATCCCCGTGCCCTCTTAGCGCACTTCAACCTTTGGTTGTATGTCGGCTACCAGCCTACCGAGTTCCGCCGCAGTCGGACCGTCCTCATCCCTAAAGTACCCCTTCCCTCGGAGCCCGGCCAGTTTTAGCAGGGGGGTTGCCATTTCTTGGCTGAAATTGTGTTAACGCCTACATTTACACTGACGTTAAGGAGGGTGGGCTCGGAGTTCCCTCCCTCCGCGTGACCATTCGGGATGGCAGAACTACTTCCACATAGTCCGACCTGGGCACTAGTCGTAATAGACTAGTGTGTGAGTTGACCTTTTATTAGTTATTTCCGCAGCCTCTACACCGAGGCGTCAACGGTCCTTCAGGTCGACGGCCAGTTGAGCGGCCCCTTGGTGCAAAACCGAGGGGTGAAGCAAGGGGGTTTAGGAAAAACAAAAGTGATGCAGACAGACAGTATTTACAAGATGATCTTAATAAGTTGACAGAATGGTCTGAGAAGTGGCAAATGCTGTTTAATTTTGTAAGTGCCTCCACACAGGACATGGGTGATACTGTACTAAATACTACCTTACAGGAAAAGGACTTAGGGTTAACTATTAGTGCTGACATGAATGTATCAGAGCAGTGTGGAATTGCAGCAGCGAAAGGAAACCAAATTATTGGATTAATTAGGCGAAATATAGTGTACAAAGAAAAAGAACTAATACCGCTGTATAAAACAATAGTTAGTTATCACTTATAATAGTGTATACAAGCATGCAGGCCATATCGCAAGAAAGATATTAATATGCTAGAAAGAGTACAAAGGAGAGCAACCAAAATTATACAAAAACTCAGGAATATTAGTTATGAAATGCGTCTAAAAGAATGTGGTTTAACAACACTAGAAACCAGAAGATTGAGAGGAGATAAGATTGAGGTATTTAAAATATTCAATGGGTATGAAAATATTGACAGAAATATTGTTTTCACAGTCAAGGAAGAGAGAAGGCCTAGAGCACATGAGTTACATTAGCAAAAAAGCAGTGTAGACTAGATATTAGAAAATTTACATATTCACAAAGAACAGTAAATGAATGGAACAGATTATCAGTTTGACTGTGTAGGTGTTAATATATTTAAAAATAAAATCGGGGTATACTTATATATAGATATGTTGGACTCTCGATAAGCCAAATGGCTTCCTAGTCCACCTGCCATCTAGAGTTGAATGTCTAGGTAGCAATCTTGTTAAATCTTGTTAAAATGTGGGAATATCCCAAGCTGATATGAAGATCTTATCAGTATGTGTCGTTGAATGGGGATGGCGAATCTTTCGCGCATTTCACTGAGGCACTGCCTCTTGCTAATTGGCAAAGACGGGGCTCCCTCGTTACCTCTCCAGCACTCTACACTGGATACTAATTCTAACAATTTGTCCATCTCCTCAACGAGAGGTAAAGTACATCTTCACGGTAGATTGATCTATCAAGTTTATGTTTAGAGCGAGTTCATTCAAATTTATGTGTGTACTGATCTGGTTTGCCGCGGTTGCTATGTATGATTGCGTGTTAGGAAGTATTAATGCTTGTTAATTAAGTTTAGTTAAGACTTTAACACTACTGTTTACATGTATGATGTAGTATTGCATGTCTTTCGCTGCTTGTGTTGATTATGTTTTCTTATGTTTGTTTGTTTTATTTTCGTTCTATACGTATGATTTTGTTGGATTGTAATACCGCTTGAGTGATTAAATGTGTTTTGTTTTTGCACCCTGTAAGCCATCATTGGATTGGGATGGCAGGACGTCGAAGGACGTTTCAGTGAGCCTCTTCCGCAAAAGAGTTGGGTTGGGATGGCAGAACTAGTTCCTCATAGTCTAACCTGGGCACTAGTCGTAAAAGACTAGTGGCTAAGCGTTCTGTCCCTCACCACCAGGCAGATTGCCCGCGGAGTTGTATTGGGTGTGCATTTTGACGCATATCATGAGTGAGTCTGATGCCACAGCGTTAGACTGCACCGAAACGAACAACATTGGTGATGGTGCGGAGAGTGCTGGGGAGGCAGGACAGCCCATGCCGAGACCAATAAGTACGGTGCATGTGGCGTGTGCAGGCTTATTTTACCCACCATCAGGGGTAAATCTCAACATGATAGGCTAGTGCACCCCGATTGGTATCACGGTACGAGAACCACCTAGTTACAAAGTGCGGGTGGACAGAGGATGAGATAGAGCTCATAGCTCGAGCACTGATCAATATGGCACCAGCGAAAATTAAACCATGCAGCAGCCTGGTGTTGACGCAATGTGATTTATGCCCAGTACTCTGAATGTCAAACTGAAGAAATTCAAATAACCGCGGGTAAACGGCGGGAGTAAGTATGACTCTCTTAACGCAGTCAGTAGGATAGGTATGCCCATGCCCTTCATCGCTTACTTACGTAATCTGTACACTGGGGCCACGACTTCCCTCCATGTGGAGGGCAAGTTCAGTGAGCCCCTCCCTCAAAATAGAGGCGTGAAGCAGAGTGACCCGCTTTCACCCCTATTATGCAACTGCGTAATCGACTGGGCCCTGGATTCCCTGGACCCAGCGATCGGCCTGTCCATAGGGCAGGCCAGTTCCAAACTAAACCATCTGGCATTTGCAGACGATGTTGTTCTTATTGCGGAGTCGCAAGCCGGCCTACAAGATCTGGTGGCTCATTTTGAGAGGGCCCTATATAAGTGCGGCCTCTCTATTAATTCACTAAAATCGAATACAATGAGAATTGCAATTAATGGCAAGAGAAAGCAATGGCTTTGCGACCCCGTTCCCTTTGTAGGGGTGTCAGGTGGCATTCTACCAGCGATTAATATTACTTGTGCTTACAAGTACCTGGGCATATCCATAAGCGCCAGGGAGCGGGACTCTAAACCCGAGGAAATACTTACTCGCGGTCTTAACCAACTCACTCGAGCCCCGCTCAAACCTCAACAACGTATGTTTATCCTGGCAAACAATTTGTTACCTAAACTGTACCACCGCCTGGTTTTATCCAGGATACACGGTGGAGTCCTACGGCGTATGGACAAGTCTATACGCAGACATATAAAGTCGTGGCTGAAATTGCCCCATGACTGCGTTAACGCTTTCATGTACACGGACGTTAAGGAGGGTGGGCTGGGAGTTCCCTCCCTCCGAGTAACCATTCCTTGTTTAAAATATAAACGGATGGAACGCTTATCAACATCTGCAGATGAGTTCGTATCTGCGATGGTACGCAACTCATCGACGTTCCATAAGGAATGGGCACGTTGTCACGACCCACCGTGGGCCGTCATACGGTTCACAACAAGCAGACGGCTGCGGCCGCCTGGTCCGACTGTCTGATCAATTCTGCGGACGGGTATGGCTTGTGTGCCCACAAGCAAGTCTCATACCTTCATAATTGGGTTGCCGATGGCACCCATCTTCTATCTGGGGCGAACTACATTCACGCCATTCAAATAAGAGGCGCCACGGTGGCCACTAAGTCCCGAGCGGCCCGTGGCCGACCTCTGGCGAATGCTAAATGTGACTGTTGTGGGCGGACCGAGACGTTGGGGCATGTGCTCCAAGTCTGTCGACGAACGTGGGGACCCCGAATTAAGAGACACGATGCTCTTATGGAGAAGTACCTCCGGAATATGGAGAACCGAGGATGGTCCGTTGTGCGCGCTCCAGAGATCCCGGTAAGGGGAGGTTCCCCTCAGATCCCGGATGGAGTATTGTTCAAGGATGGCACTTGTTGGGTCGTCGATGCGTCCGTTGTCGCCGATAACGCTGACCTCGACGTCGCCCACGATAACAAGTGCGCTAAGTACAATACTCCGGCTGTCCGCGACTGGTGCCAGTCGCACTGGCCTTCCCAGGAGGGCTCGTGGGTTCCTTTGTTCGGGGCCCTCATCTTTAATTGGCGCGGGGCCATGTCCCCTCGGTTGGCCAGTATGTGCAAATTAATGGGGCTGAATCAGTCCAACACGAAGATTCTATCTGTGTCGGTAGTGGAATGGGGGTGGATAATTTATCGCCACTTCCATAGAGGCACTGCCTCTGGTTGATAATCTGTACTGGAGTTATCGCTTGTGTCTCCGGCCATTTACACCGGAGACCAATATCTCATACTGTACCTCTTCAGAAAATAAGAGGTAACGCACATTATCGTGGTATATGTCGTCCGCTTAATGTTGTGTTTACGGTTCGTGTTGTCATGTTTACACTGATGTTTTGTGTTATAGCCTATACAGCGCCAGGTATGCCTTTTTCTGTGCATGAAAGCATGACAAGTAGAGTTAAGTCTGTTTTGTTAAGTATTTAGTTAAGCACTACTCTATCTTGCATGTTAGATGTAAATTCGCATGTCTGTCTTGTATTTGGTTATCCTATGTTCATTTGTGTTTATTTGTATTACATTTCGTTCCATACGTTATAATAGTTAGCGGTCACATTTTACCACTTGAGTGGTAAAATGTGTTTTTTATATATTTTTTAGCAGGAGGATTGCCATTAATGGTAAGGCGAAACGTTGGGTTGGGTTGGGATGGCAGAACTACTTCCACGTAGTCCAACCTGGGCACGGGATGGCAGAACTACCTCCTTGTGGTCCGACCTGGGTGCCGCAACTTAGGGAGCGGTAGCTAAGAGTTCTGTCCCTCGCTGTTGGGCGGTATTTCCTGCGGCGTTGTATTGTGCGCACACCTGACATGGATTCTCAGAAGAGATTATTGAATGAGGGGGCCGCTGCCCCCCAAGCACTCATGTGAGAACGCAGGATGATACTGGACATATTGGTGAGACTGTCACATGTGAGTTATGTGGGGTGAGTTACGCGACGTCGCGGAGTCTGTCTTTACATCAAAGACAGAAACACCCCGACTATTATCATGAAAGAAATGTTCCATGGGTTGGGATGGCAGAACTACCTCCACGCGGTCCAACCCGGGCACTAGTCGTAATAGACTAGTGGCCAAGCGTTCTGCCCTTCGCCGTTGGGCGGTTTACCAGCGGTGTCGTACGTGCGTTATCGCACCAATTCATCTCCAGAAGGAGAATGTCAGACGAGGGGGCCGCTGCCCCTCGAGCACACCTGCAGTGCAGGAAAGCTATGAACCAACGAGTGGTAGGGCTACATGTAGGATATGTAGGCGGAAGTTCTCCTCCAAGAGGGGGCTTTCCTTGCATCAGAGGAGCGCGCATCCATATATACACCATAGGGAGAATATTTCCATTGTAGTGAGAAAGGGGTGGTCGCAGGACGAGTGTGTCCTCGTGGCTCGGGAGGAGCTTCGGTTGGTTGGGGAGGCGAGGAAGCGAGGGGTCAGGAACCGGGTAAACGTGAATGCCGACCTATGTCGGGCGTTTCCGCATAGGTCCCTTGAGGCCATTAAGGGCCCCAGGAAGAATGATAAGTACATCGTATTGAGAGAAAGACTGGGAGATCAGGAGTATGAAAGCCCGCCAACCGAACCCCTCGAGTCCCCGGTGAGGGATTTTAGTGTCCAGAACGTAGGGAGAAAGTGGACCACCCCCGAGCCCAAGGACCGTACCGGTCCGAAGGTTCGATGGAGCGAGGAGCTGCTGGATGAGGTTGCCAGGTGGGAGGCCCGGCTGTCTCTGGTGGGGTGTTCCGATATGAACAAACAACTTAGCTACCTCTTCCCGGAAAGATCTCTCGAGGGAATAAAAGGTATGCGTAGACTGCCAAAATATAAGGCTAGGGTGGGCAGTTGCACGGAGGTAGAGGCCCGAGTCGACACCCTACCAGTGACGGACTGGTCTACCCCTGTGCCAGGTTGTGACAGTTGGGGCGCAAGCCCAGGGGATGACGATGAGGAGGGAAGCAGCCAGTCGGAGGGTCCACCCTATGAGTGTGGGGAGACCCCCCACCAGTTCCGCCATGTAATCCCGGGCGGCTAGGCGGAAGTCGAACCGTCCGGGACGGTGATACCAAGGGGGTGTTCTCCCCAACAGACGATGATATGTTCGATGATGACAATGTCGGCCCTCGAGTGAGTGGATTGGGCCGCCACGTTTTGAGTCTTCCTAGCGAGGAAGAATCGACTGAAGAAGGTATTTGTACCCCGGGAAGGCTGACGGTTGTCCCCCCAATTCCGCCCTGTAATCCCGGGCGGCAAGACGTAAGTCAAACCGTCCGGTGATGCAGCGGGCGGGGCAGCCGGAGGTGAACAGGTGAGACAGTGGGACGTCAGCTCCCCGAACTGGGAATCCTTGGTGGCGGAAGCAGATGACTCGGGAGGGTACCTAAGCACGGAGCAGGATGACTTTCCTGCCGATTATTCAGCTGATGGCAGAAGCTGGGCCAGCCCGGCAGAGGATACTGCAGAGGCAGCGGGCCCCAGCAATCCTATGCTACGGGTTCCGCCAGCCGGTAGGAAGGATAACATGAACAGGGACCACGACAGTTGGCGTGAGTCCCTTCGCCAAGAGCTTGTACTCACTCAGGGCTATTTTGTCGGAGAGGTTCTCCTTGGAGTTCCTTGATTTCCGACCTGGCCAGTTGAGCCGGTAACACAAACTAATGATCGACACAGAGCACAGTGAGTGGATCAAACTCGAGCTGGGATCTGCCCACAAGAGGAAAGGCCCTCGGAGGAGGACGAGGAGACGGGAAGCTGCGGTCCGGGAGGAAGCGACTGGCCCGGCTGCTCCCATGAGCAAAAAGAAGCGAAGGAGGGCTGATTACGCTCGGGTACAGAAGCTGTACAGGGCTAACCGTAGTGAGTGCTCGCGCAAGATTCGGAGTGGTGAATGGCAAAACGAGTGTCGTTCTGGAGTCGAGTATTCGGTGAGGAGTCTCAGGTGGATGAGCGTGTTGTTCGCCCTCAGGGTGTGGTTTTGTGGAGCCTTGTGCGCGTCATTACGGCTGATGAGATCTATGCCGCCCTGCGTAAGTCCAAGCAAGGGGCCGCAATGTTAGAAAAGTTCATGCGTGATGACATACGGAAGCTGGATCCCCGTGCCCTGCTAGCGCACTTTAACTTGTGGTTGTATGCTGGATACCAGCCCGCCGAATTCTGCAGCAGTCGCACCGTTCTCTTCCGAAGGTGCCCGAACCCTCTGGGCCAGGAGAGTTTAGGTCAATTGCAATGTCATCGTATGTGTCGAGAATGTTCCACTGGCTCCTGGCTGGTCGTCTGTCGGGGCTCTTGGAGTTCAACTCCCGACAAAGAGCCTTTGTGAAGGGGGACGGTATTGCGGACAACGTATTTCTTCTCAGATGGCTGCTGAGGGATAGATTTGACGCGCTGCAGCCGTTGTCTGTAGCGTTTATTGGTGTGTCGAAAGGATTCGACTCGGTATCCCACGCGTCTCTCTTGCTGGCGGCGGAGAGAATGGGGTGCCTTGACCCTTTATTAGTTATTTACGCAGCCTCTACACCGAGGCGTCAACGGTCCTTCAGGTCGATTGCCAGTTGAGCAAATCCGAGGGGTAAAGCAAGGGGGTTTAGGAAAATTAAAAGTGATGCAGACAGACAGCATTTACAAGATGATCTTAATAAGTTGACAGAATGGTCTGAGAAGTGGCAAATGTTGTTTAATTTTGTACACAGGACATGGGAATGAAGATGTACAATGGGTGATACTGTACTAAATACTACCTTACAGGAAAAGGACTAGTAGTGCTCACATGAATGCATCAGAGCAGTGTGGAATTGCAGCAGCGAAGGGAAACCAAATTATTGGATTAATTAGGCGAAATATAGTGTACAAAGAAAAAGAACTAATACCGCTGTATAAAACAATAGTTAGGTCTCACTTAGAATATTGTATACAAGCATGGAGGCCATATCGCAAGAAATATTTTAATATGCTAGAAAGAGTACAAAGGAGAGCAACCAAAATTATACAAAAACTCAGGAATATTAGTTATGAAATGCGTCTAAAAGAATGTGATTTAACAACACTAGAAACCAGAAGATTGAGAGAGATAAGATTGAGGTATTTAAAATATTCAATGGGTATGAAAATATTGACAGAAATATTTTTTTCACAGTCAAGGAAGAGAGAAGGCCTAGAGCACATGAGTTACATTAGCAAAAAAGCAGTGTAGACTAGATATTAGAAAATTTACATATTCACAAAGAACAGTAAATGAATGGAACAGATTATCAGTTTGATTGTGTAGGTGTTAATATATTTAAAAATAAAATCGGGGTATACTTATATATAGATATGTTGGACTCTCGATAAGCCAAATGGCTTCCTAGTCCACCTGCCATCTAGAGTTGAATGTCTAGGTAGCAATCTTGTTAAATCTTGTTAAAATGTGGGAATATCCCAAGCTGATATGAAGATCTTATCAGTATGTGTCGTTGAATGGGGATGGCGAATCTTTCGCGCATTTCACTGAGGCACTGCCTCTTGCTAATTGGCAAAGACGGGGTTCCCTCGTTACCTCTCCAGCACTCTACACTGGATACTAATTCTAACAATTTGTCCATCTCCTCAACGAGAGGTAAAGTACATCTTCACGGTAGATTGATCTATCAGGTTTATGTTTAGAGCGAGTTCATTCAAATTTATATGTGTACTGATCTGGTTTGCCGCGGTTGCTATGTATGATTGCGTGTTAGGAAGTGTTAATGCTTGTTAATTAAGTTTAGTTAAGACTATAACACTACTGTTTACATGTATGATGTAGTATTGCATGTCTTTCGCGGATTGTGTTGATTATGTTTTGCTTATGTTTGTTGTTTTATTTTCGTTCTATACGTATGATTTTCTTGGATTGTAATACCGCTTGAGTGATTAAATGTGGGTTTTTCTGCACCCTGTAAGCCATCATTGGATTGGGATGGCAGGACGTTGAAGGACGTTTCAGTGAGCCTCTTCCGCAAAAGAGTTGGGTTGGGATGGCAGAACTAGTTCCTCGTAGTCTAACCTGGGCACTAGTTGTAAAAGACTAGTGGCTAAGCATTCTGTCCCTCACCACCAGGCAGAGCTGCCTGCGGAGTTGTATTGGGTGTGCATTTTGACACATATCATGAGTCTGATGCCACAGCGTTAGACTGCACCAAAACGAACAACAATGGTGATGGTGCGGAGAGTGCTGGGGGGGGGGGCGAGGAAGGCCCCCGCCGAGACCGATAAGTATGGTGCATGTGGCGTGTGCAGGCTTATTTTACCCACCGTCAGGAGTAAATCTCAACATGAGAGGCTAGGGCACCCCGAATGGTATCACGGTACGAGAACCACCTAGTTACAAAGTGCGGGTGGACAGAGGATGAGATAGAGCTCATAGCTCGAGCACTGATCAATATGGCACCAGCGAAAATTAAACCATGCAGCAGCCTGGTGTTGACGCAATATTATTTATGCCCAGTACTCTGAATGTCAAAGTGAAGAAATTCAAATAAGCGCGGGTAAACGGCGGGAGTAAGTATGACTGGTGGGTTGGGATGGCAGAACTACTTCCACGTAGTCCGACCTGGGCACTAGTCGTAATAGACTAGTGGCTAAAAGTTCTGTCCCTCTACGTTGGGCGGGGTTCCTAGCGTAGTTGTATTAAGGCGCGATTCGAATATGTCCGAAATGAGTGAGTCTGATGCCACTGCGTCAGGCAGCGCCGAAGCAGAGATCACCATTGGAGATGGTGTTGAAGGTGGTGGGGAGGCAGGGGCAACCTCCAGTACATACGGAACGTGTGGGTTGTGCGGGATTGTGTTCCCCACAACGCGGGGTGCATCGCAGCATGAGAGATTGGTGCACCCCGAGTGGTACCATGGGAAGAGGATGAACCTTTTGACCAGAGCTGGCTGGTCCGATGACGAGATGGTGCTCGTAGCTCGAGAGGAGAATCGGCTGGTGGAGAAAGGGCGTGTCATATGCGGCATCAACAGCGCAAATATTAGAGTGAACCAGGATCTCTTCCGGGCATTCCCGGAGACGTCGGCCGATGCCATCAGGGGCCTTCGTAAAACTCCGAAATACCGCCAACTAAGAGACATCCTAGCGATAGGCGGTCCACCGGCCGAGGACCCAATCGACTACGAGCGCCCTTGGGAATCAAGGTTGGGGACGGTGGCAGGGACATTACCTCCACCCCCCATTGAGGACACGAGGGCCAGGCGCCGCCCAACACCTTGGCGGACGCCTGAGCCAATGGACAGAAAAGGACCGAAGGTACGCTGGAAGGCGGCGGAAATGAACGCGGTGGCTGCGGCGGAGGACAGGCTGAGGGCCACAAACTGTAAGAACGTTAACAAGGAATTACACTTAAAATGTCCTGACCGCACCCTAGAAGCGATCAAAGGTATGCGAAGGTTGCCCAAGTACAGGGCGTTACTTGGTAGATCGCGGGTGCGGGGAATAGTGGCCTCAGTCGAAAGTCCGCCCAGCATGGTAGCAGAACGAGGGGCTAGTCCCCAGTTGGAAACAGATACGAGTTCCCCGCCGTCTCCTGGCTCGCCAGCGATGATCGTAAACCAGGATATCCGGACCCCTGAAGCACCGACGGCGACTGTTGAAGACAGAGGTGAAGACGAAAATGTAAGGGAGGTTTTATACATCCCCGCCGAGGCGAGTCCGTCGTGTAATCCCCAGTCGGAAGACGCGAGTCGACCCTCTGGGGAGGATGGTGGAAATACGCCGAATCCTTTTGACTCCTTTGAGGAGTCGTACAACTTCTATAGACAGAATCTCTGTGAATCGCTTTTATTAGCACAGGATTGTTTTGTGGGGCTGGACGCCACGGAGTTCATCGGATTCAAACCCGATCAGTTGAGTCGGATGGACAAGAATAACATCGACAAAGAGTACACTCGATGGATACAGCACGAGCTAACAACAGGCGGGACACGAAAGGGGCCGACGCCGGGAGGCTGTGATCAGGAACAACGATGTACTGGGCTCTCTTTCGCTTTCTTCTCCCCATGGCTTCCGTCGGGCCCCTCCCCGACGGAAGCCATGGGGAGAAGAAAGCGAAAGAGAGCCCAGTGCGCGAGGGTCCAAAGAGCATACCACTCGAGCAGAACGGAATGTGCCCGCAAAGTCTTGAGCGGTGAGTGGGTTGAGGGTGTGGCACCTACAATCCCTCTAGATGACCAGGTGTCATTCTGGAGTGAGGTGTTTGGAACACCCTCCCGCGATGATGAAAGAACCACCGTGCCTCAGGGCCGTGTGGTGTGGGACCTCGTAACTCCGATTCAGCTGGAGGAGATATTGGCCACCCTGCAAAAGTCCAAGGATGGAGCAGCAGGGACTGACCGAATCTCCCGTGACGATTTGCGAACAGTGGACCCCAGGGTTCTTCAAGCGCACTTCAATTTGTGGTTGTACGCCGGATACCAGCCGGCCGAGTTCCGACACAGCCGAACCGTCTTGATCCCGAAAGTGGCGGTCCCCGTGGCCCCGGAGGAGTTCCGGCCGATCGCGATCTCCTCCTTTGTGTCCAGAGTGTTCCACCGACTCCTGCCTGAAAGACTCGCTAAACTCTTGGTGTTCCAGTCCAGACAGAGAGCGTTCGTAAAGGGGGACGGCCTTGCCGATAATGTATTCCTCTTACGCTCTCTAATCCGCGACAGATGCGAGGCACTTAAGCCTCTTTGTCTAGCCTTCCTCTACGTGAGGAAGGTCTTTGATACAGTCTCTCATATTACGCTGCTCAACGCAGCCAGTAGGATGGGCATGCCCATGCCCTTCATCGCTTACTTACGTAATATGTACACTGGGGCCACGACTTCCCTCCACGTGGAGGGTAAGCTCAGTGAGCCCCTCCCTCAAAATAGAGGCGTGAAGCAGGGCGACCCGCTTTCACCCCTATTATTCAACTGCGTAATCGACTGGGCCCTGGATTCCCTGGACCCAGCGATCGGCCTGTCCATAGGGCAGGCCAGTACCAAACTAAACCATCTGGCATTTGCAGACGATGTTGTGCTTATTGCGGAGTCGCAAGCCGGCCTACAAGACCTGGTGGCTCATTTTGAGAGGGCCCTATATAAGTGCGGCCTCTCTCTTAATTCACTCAAATCGAATACGATGAGAATTGCAATTAATGGCAAGAGAAAGCAATGGCTTTGTGACCCCGTTCCCTTTGTGGGGGTGTCAGGTGGCATTCTACCAGCGATTACTATTACTTATGCTTACAAGTACCTGGGCATATCCATAAGCGCCAGGGAGCGGGATTCGAAACCCGAGGAAATACTTACTCGTGGTCTTAACCAACTCACTCGAGCCCCGCTCAATCCTCAACAACGTATGTTCATCCTGGCAAACAATCTGTTACCTAAACTGTACCACCGCCTGGTTTTATCCAGGATACACGGTGGATTCTTACGGCGTATGGACAAGTCCATACGCAAACATATAAAATCGTGGCTGAAATTGCCCCACGACTGCGTTAACGCTTTCATTAACACGGACGTTAAGGAGGGTGGGGTGGGAGTTACCTCCCTCCGAGTAACCATTCCTTGTTTAAAATATAAACGGATGGAACGCCTGTCAACATCTACAGATGAGTTCGTATCTGCGATGGTACGCAACTCATCGACGTTCCATAAGGAATGGGCACGTTGCCACGACCCACCGATTAAGGTGGACCGTCATACGGTTCACAACAAGCAGACGGCTGCGGCCGCCTGGTCCGACTGTCTGATCAATTCTGCGGACGGGTATGGCTTGGTTGCCCACAAGCAAGTACCATACCTTCATAATTGGGTTGCCGATGGCACCCATCTTCTATCTGGGACGAACTACATTCACGCCATTCAAATAAGAGGCGCCACGGTGGCCACTAAGTCCCGAGCGGCCCGTGGCCGACCTCTGGCGAACAATAAATGTGACTGTTGTGGGCGGACCGAGACGTTGGGGCATGTGCTCCAAGTCTGTCCACGAACGTGGGGACCCCGAATTAAGAGACACGATGCTCTTATGGAGAAGTATCTCCTCAAAATGTAGAACCGATGATGATCCGTTGTGCGCGCTCCGGTGATCCAGGTGAGGGGATGTTCCCCTCAGATCCCGGATGGAGTATTGTTCAAGGATGGCACTTGTTGGGTCGTCGATGCGTCCGTTGTCGCCGATAACGCTGACCTCGACGACGCCCACGATAGCAAGTGCGCTAAGTACAATACTCCGGCTGTCCGCGACTGGTGCCAGTCGCACTGGCCTTCCCAGGAGGGTTCGTGGGTTCCTTTGTTCGGGGCCCTCATCTTTAATTGGCGCGAGGCCATGTCCCCTCGGTCCGCCAATATGTGCAAACTAATGGGGCTGAATCAGTCCGACACGAAGATTCTATCTGTGTCGGTAGTGGAATGGGGGTGGAGAATTTATCGCCACTTCCATAGAGGCACTGCCTCTGGTTGATAAACTGTACTGGAGTTGTCGCTGTGTCTCCGGCCATTTCCACCGGAGACTAATATCTCATACTGTACCTCTTCAGAAAATAAGAGGTAACGCACATCATCGTGGTATATGTCGTCCGCTTAATGTTGTGTTTACGGTTCGTGTTGTCATGTTTACACTGTTGTTTTGTGTTATAGCCTATACAGCGCCAGGTAGGCCTTTTTCTACGCATGAAGGCATGTCTAGTAGTGTTAAGTCTGTTTTGTTAAGTGTTTAATTAAGCACTACTCTACCTTGCATGTTAGATGTAAATTTGCATGTCTGTCTTGTATTTGGTTATCCTATGTTCATTTGTGTTTATTTGTATTACATTTCGTTCCGTACGTTCTAATAGTTAGTTTTTTAGAGGAGTTAAGCAGGGAGACCCGCTCTCCCCTTTACTCTTCAATGGTGTTATAGACTGGGTCGGGATGACAGAACTACTTCCACGTAGTCCGACCTGGGTGTCGCTCTTAAGTGAGCGGTAGCTAAAAGTTCTTTCCCTCACCGTTGGTCGGGGTTTTTCTCAGCAGTGTTGTAAGTGCACAGTAGTGTGACATGGCTGGAAGTTATTCAGCAACCGAAAGAGAGGGTGCCACTGCGCCCTCGAGCACAAGCTCAAGCGCAGGTGTGGAAGACCTGCCGGTCTCAGTTTGTTGTGAAATTTGTGGAGTGCCGTTTGGGAGTGGCAGGGGTCTGTCACTCCACCAAAGGGTAAAACACACTGAGTGGTACCATGCTCGCAAAGGACCTGTGTTCACCAGACCCGGGTGGTAGAAAGTGGGCCCCACAAACAGAGGAGAGGACACGAGAGGAAGGTTGCTCGAGACGAGCTTAGGGTGTGAGTATGACAGAAAGGGTGAGGGTTCGAGGGGTGTTCTCCCTTCATTTCCGCCTTGTAATCCCGGGAGGCAAGATGAGAATCGAACCGACCGGGACGGCGATGGTACGGGGGGAGGTACCCCCGAACGAAGTAAGACAAGGAGAAAGAGGACGGAACGCAGAGGCGCAGTGACAGGAAACCCCGCCGGAAGTGCGCCTTCCAAGAACGACGTCAGGGGGGCGATCCCCGTAACTAATATTGACACTGTGACAGGTAATGAGGTGATTTCCCCCGTCAGAGGTGAGATAGGTCCCACTGACGGCGAGGACCCAGTCCCAGTGGTCTCCCCTCCTGGAGGGAGTATGGGATATGACTGGGCCTCTCAGATGGAAACAAGTGACATGAACGACGCATCCCCCCCGATTCCGCCTTGTAATCCTGGGCGGGAAGACAGCAGTCAGACCGTCCGGGACGGCGATGCAGCGGGAGGAGACGCGAGAGATAACCGAGGCCGATGTCCGGAGAGTCAGGTGGCTAGCGACCTTAACGGGGCTAGCCACGGTGGTAATGTTCCGAGGACGGCGGACCCCAGCGCTGCCATGCTGCCGGATCCGCCAGTCTAAGCAGAGGAACAGAGTAATAGGGACCACGAAGGTTGGCATGAGTCCCTTCGCCAAGAGCTTGTACTCACACAAGGTTACTTCGTCGGATGGGACTCCTTGGAGTTCCTTGACTTTCGACCCGGCCAGTTGAGCCGTGAGCACAAAATGAAAATCGACACGGAGTATCGCAACTGGATAGAACTGGAGCTGGGCACTGCCCATTCGAGGAAGGGCTCCAGAAGGAGGGCAAGGAGGCGGGAGGCTGCGGGCTGGGACGAAGCGACTGGCCCGGCTGCTCACATTGGGAAGAAGAAGCGAAGGAGGGCTGATTACGCTCGGGTGCAAAAATTGTACCGGGCTAACCGAAGTGAATGTTCGTGCAAGATCTTGAGTGGCGACTGGGAGAACGAGGCTACCCCGGGTATTCCTCTGGAGGACCAAGTGATCTTCTGGAGTCGAGTATTCGGGGACGAGTCCGTGGCCGATGAGCGTTCTGTCCGCCCTCAGGGTATGGTATTGTGAAGCCTTGTGCGTACCATTGCGGCTGATGAGATCTATGCAGCCCTGCGTAAGACCAAGGTTGGGGCAGCAGGGTTAGACAAGATCTCGCGTGATGATATACGGAAGCTGGATCCCCGTGCCCTCTTAGCGCACTTCAACCTTTGGTTGTATGTCGGCTAACAGCCGGGTTGGGATGGCAGAATTACTTCCACGTAGTCCAACCCGGGCACTAGTCGTAATAGACTAGTGGCTAAAAGTTATGTCCTTCTACGTTGGGCGGGGTTCCTAGCGCAGTTGTAAAGGTGCGCATTTTGGATTATCATGAGAGAGTCGGATGCCACTGCATTGGACAGCACTGAAACACTGAGCATCAATGGTAATAGTGTGGAGTGCGCTGGAGGGGCAGGGGCGGCCCCCGAGAGACCGGTGTGCGAGAGCAGCGTGGCGTGTGGTGTGTGCGGGATTCCCCACCACCAGAGGAAGGTCACAGCACGAGAGGTTGGTCCATCCGGAGTGGTATCACGGCATTCGTATATCACTGGTGTCTAGTCGTAAATGACTAGTGGCTAAGCGTTCTGTCCCTCACCACCCAAGCAGGGCTGCCTGCGGAGTTGTATTGGGTGCTCATTTTGACGCATATCATGAGTGAGTCTGATGCCACAGCGTTAGACTGCACCGAAACGAACAACATTGGTGATGGTGCGGAAAGTGCTGGGGGGGGGGGCGAGGAAGGCCCCCGCCGAGACCGATAAGTACGATGCATGTGGCGTGTGCAGGCTTATTTTACCCACCGTCAGGGGTAAATCTCAACATGAGAGGCTAGTGCACCCCGAATGGTATCACGGTACGAGAACCACCTAGTTACAAAGTGCGGGTGGACAGAGGATGAGATAGAGCTCGTAGATCGAGCACTGATCAATATGGCACCAGTGAAAATTAAACTATGCAGCAGCCTGGTGTTGACGCAATGTGATTGATGCCCAGTACTCTGAATGCCAAAGTGAAGAAATTCAAATCAACGGCGGGAGTAAGTATGACTCTCTTACAGTGGAAGGAAAAGTTTAGGGTTGCGATGGCAGAACTACCTCCACGCGGTCCAACCCGGGCACTATTCGTAATAGACTAGTGGCCAAGCGTTCATCCTCCCGTACCTTCGCGGAAGAGTTAAAGAGGTGCGGGGACCCACCGGTTAGGGTCGGTGACATAACTGTCACATCCGCACCCGCCGCGAAGGAATCTCTGGCAGAGCAACTGCACGGCTCTGCAGACGGGTACGGACTGCGAACTAGCGCCGGGGTCCGGTACGTGCATTCATGGGTGTCGGATGGCACAGCCTTAATGTCGGGATCTGCGTTTATACACGCGGTTCAGGTCGACGGCCAGTTGAGCGGCCCCCTGATTCAAAACATAGGGGTGAAACAGGGTGATCCCTTATCCCCCCTGCTGTTTAATTGTGTTATCAATTGGGCCATGGAGTCTCTGGAGATGGGCGTTTTGGCTGGGGAGGGCCCTCGCCTCAATCACCTGGCTTTCGCAGATGATGTTGTCATCGTCTGTGAGAGCGCGATTGGATGCCAGCATCTCTGTCGTCAGAGGGCGCTGGGACGCTGCGGTCTTAGGCTAAATGCAGATAAGTCCAGGACGCTGCGGATAGCCGTCAACGGCAAAGCGAAGAAGTGGGTTTGTGACCCCACTCCGTTCCTGTCCCTCGCTGGAGGGACGCTGCCTGCGGTGCCTATCTCCCAAGGGTATAAGTACTTGGGCGTGACAATTTCGGTTAGGGAACGCGACTCCACACCGGAGGAGTTGCTAGTTAGGGGTTTGAGCCAGCTAACCAGGGCGCCCCTGAAGCCCCAACAGCGCCTCTATATGCTCCGAGTTCACATGCTTCCGAAGTTACATCACCGGCTGGTCCTATCTAGATCGAGGGGAGGCATTCTCCGTCGCCTCGACAAGCTTGTGAGGCGGCGGGTTCGCCTGTGGACGAAACTTCCACACGATGCGACTAACAGTTACATTCATGCCGATGTGAAGGATGGTGGCCTGGGGGTTCCTTCCCTCAGGTACACCATCCCGTTCATGGAACGGAGCAGGCTAAAACGGTTAGCCGTGAGCGTGGACCCCATGATCTCGCACTTGGTGGGCCACTCGGCAATGTTTGCGAGAGAGTGTGCGAACTGCTCTAGGCCACCAGTGCGAGTAGGTTCCACGATTGTAAACAGTGTCGTGGAGGCAAAGTTGGAACTGGCGCGACAATTACACTCATCCACCGACGGCTATGGGTTAGAGGCGTCTGCTGCAGTGCCGTTTGTCCATTCGTGGGTCTCTGACGGCACTGCACTGATGACAGGGGCCTCTTTGATACATGCCGTACAAATAAGAGGAACAACTGTCAGTACCCGGAAAAGATCTGCCAGGGGACGAATGTTGAGCTGCGACAAATGCGACGCATGTGAGAGAGTAGAGACGCTGGGACATATCCTCCAAGTGTGCCATAGAACATGGGGGACCCGGATCAAGAGGCATGACGCGGTGCTGGAGAAGTTGCTCCATGAATTAGAGCGCCGCGGATGGTCAGTACTGCGCGCTCCGGTGATTCATGTGAGGGGTGGCAGCGCTCAGATCCCGGATGGGGTTGCGTACAATGACGGCAACTGCTGGGTCATTGATGCGTCCGTGGTAGCGGATAAGGCGGACCTCAATGACGCCCACTTGAGCAAGTGTGCCAAGTACGACACCCCGGCTGTCCGCGACTGGTGCCAGGCTAACTGGCCTTCTCCGGGCCCGTCAGGAGCTGTTCGATTTGGGGCCCTCGTGTTGAAATTGGCGGGGAGTGATGTCCCAGCTGTCCGCCCACATGTGTCAGCAGTTAGGTGTTACTAAAGGGCTGATGAAGCTGATGTCGTGCAACGTCACCGAGTGGGGGTGGAGGCTCTATCGAGCCTTCCTTCGAAGCACTGCCAGTTGGCAGTAGAAGACATGTGGTCCATGAATGTTATGTCCAGGTCATTTTGTTTATCATTTTGTTGTCTCGTATAGCATTATATACTAACGAGAATCCTCGGGTGGTTTTTTTGCTGTTGTATTCACTTGTTAAGTTATTTAATTTGTTATTGTATAATTTTTCACGTGTGTTCCTATGTTATACCACCCAAGTGAGATAATTCTATTTTTTTGGGAAGGAAAAGTTTAGGGTTGGGATGGCAGAACTACCTCCACGCGGTCCAACCCGGGCACTAGTCGTAATAGACTAGTGGCCAAGCGTTCATCCTCCCGTACCTTCGCGGAAGAGTTAAAGAGGTGCGGGGACCCACCGGTTAGGGTCGGTGACATAACTGTCACCTCCGCACCCGCCGCGAAGGAAGCTCTGGCAGAGCAACTGCACGGCTCTGCAGACGGGTACGGACTGCGAACTAGCGCCGGGGTCCCGTACGTGCATTCATGGGTGTTGGATGGCACGGCCTTAATGTCGGGATCTGCGTTTATACACGCGGTACAAATCAGAGGTGCAACTGTTTCGACTAAGAAAAGGGCAGCGCGAGGTCGCCCGGGGGCAAACACTGCATGTGATTGTTGTGGGCGGACCGAAACACTGGGGCATGTACTCCAGGTATGACATAGATCGTGGTGGTACCAAATAAAACGGCACGACGCCCTTATGGAGTCTAACTGGCCTTCCCATGAGGGTACGCGTGGGTCCGTTCGATTTGGGGCCCTCATCTTCAACTGGCGTGGAGTCATGTCCCGACGGTCCGCCCGCATGTGTGAAGCTTTAAAGATTATGTGTGGTCGAACACGGCTGGCGTATTTACCGCGACTTCCACCAAAGTACAGCCAAGTGGTAATATTTTATAATAAATTGTTGATCGGTGGGGAAAGACACAGTAGTTAGTCCCCCCATTTACCCGGCACTTGCGAGGCTGCTCACTTGCCGGAAAGTGATAATGCACAATCCTCGGGTTATATTGTTATGTTGATTTTGCAATTGTAAGAGGTGATTATTATATTATGTTATGTTTTGATTGAAGATTTTTGTTTACTCTTGCAATTGTATGAATGTTATTTATAACCCTTGAGTGATTAAAATAATGTTTTTTTTTAAGGAAAAGTTTAGGGTTGGGATGGCAGAACTACTTCCACGTAGCCCAACCCGGGCACTAGTCGTAATAGACTAGTGGCTAAAAGTTCTGTCCCTCTACGTTGGGCGGGGTTCCTAGCGTAGTTGTGAAGGTGCACATTTTGATCACCATGAGAGAGCCTGATGTCACTGCATTGGGCAGCACTGAATCACTGAGCATCGATGGTGACAGTGTGGAGTGCGTTGGAGAGACCGGTGTGCGAGAACAGCGTGGCGTGTGGTGTGTGCGGGGTTCCCCACCACCAGAGGAAGGTCGCAGCACGAGAGGTTGGTCCATCCGGAGTGGTATCACGGCATCCGTATATCACTTGTGTCGAAGTCCGGGTGGACCGACGAGGAGATGGTGCTCGTAGCTCGTGAAGAGAATCGGCTGGTGGAAGTAAGTCGACATCTGTGCGGGAACCCAGCAGCTAACATCAGGGTAAACCAGGACCTCTTGCGGACATTTCCGTCGGCGGATGCGATCCGCGGGTTGACCGCTAAAGAAGACCGCTAAATACAGAACCATGCGAGACAGACTGTCAGTGGGTGTTTCACCAGTCGATGATCCGATCGACTACGAGCGCCCATGGGAAGCACGTCTAGGGACGGTGCAAGGTGGGTTACCTTCACCCCCTACCCAGGAAGAGATGAAAGAGAGTGCCAGGCGCCGTCCATCCCCATGGCGGACGCCTGAGGCCAAAGATAGAACCGGGCCCAAGTTACGTTGGACGGCGGGGGAGATGGAAGCGGTAGCTGAGGTGGAGGACAGGCTGAGGGCCACTAAAAGCAGAAACATCAATAAGGATCTACACATGGAATTTCCTGACCGTACCCTATAAGCGATCAAAGGTATGCGAAGGCTGCCCGAGTACAGAGCGCTACTTGGACGTTCGCGGGTACGGGGAGCAGTGGCCCCAGTCGAGATTCCGCCCAGCACGGAAGCAGAACGAGGGGCTAGTCCCCTGACAGAGAATGTTGAGAGTCCCCCGTCGTCCCCAGGTTCGCCTGAAATGTTTACACGAACGGACACGATTCGGACCCTGGAGACGACAATTCGGACCAGAAGTGAAGACATTGTAAGGGAAGTTTTAAACTTCCCCGCCGAGGCGCGTCCGTCATGTAATCGCCGGTCGGGAGACGTGAGTCAACCCTCTGGGGACGATGGTGGAAGGTGACCAAACCCTTTTGAGTCGACTGACTCATTCTCAAACTATATAACTAAACTGTGCGAAGCACTACTGTTGGCGCAGGACTGCTTCATTGGGCTGGACGCCACGGAGTTCATCGGATTCAAACCCGATCAGTTGAGTCAGATGGACAGAACTAAGATCGACAAGGAGTATGCTCGCTGGATACAGAACGAGATGGCTAAAGGCGGGTCTCGGAAGGGGCCGCGCCGGAGGGCAAGGCGCCGGCAAGCTACGGTCAGGGACAGTGACGCCACTGGCCCGGCGGAAGCCATGGGAAGAAGAAAGCGGAGAAGGGCCCAGTTAGCGAGGGTCCAAAAAGCATACCACTTGAGCCGAACGGAGTGTGCCCGTAAAGTCTTGAGCGGTGAGTGGGAAGAGGGTGTGGCACCTACAATTCCTCTGGATGACCAGGTGTCATTCTGGAGTGAGGTGTTTGGAACACCCTCCCGCGATGATGATAGAACCACCGTGCCTCAGGGCCGTGTGTTGTAGGATCTTGTTAGCCCGATTCGGCTGGAGGAGATATTGGCCACCCTGCAGAAATCCAAGGACGGAGCAGCAGGGACTGACCGTATCTCGCGTGACGATTTGCGTAAGGTGGACCCGCGAGCTCTTCAAGCGCACTTTAACCTGTGGTTGTACGCCGGTTACCAGCCGGCCGAGTTCCGGCATAGCCGAACCGTTTTGATCCCAAAGGTGGCGGTCCCCGTGGCCCCGGAGGAATTTCGCCGAATCGCAATCTCCTCCTTTGTATCCCGAGCCTTCCATCGACTCCTGGCGGAACGACTGTCCCAACTCCTGGTGTTCCAATCTAGACAACGAGCGTTTGTCAAAGGCGACGGTCTCGCCGACAATGTGTTTTTACTCAGATCTCTGATAAGAGATCGCTGCGAGGATCTTAAACCTCTTTGCCTAGCCTTTCTGGATGTCAGAAATGCCTTTGATACCGTGTCCCACGCAACCTTACTTAAGGCCGCCATAATGATGGGGATTCCCATACCTTTTGTTGCTTACCTAAAGAACCTTTACGCAGGGGCCACTACGTCTTTACACGTAGATGGTCGCCTAAGCGAGCCTCTACCTCAAAACAGAGGAGTTAAGCAGGGAGACCCGCTCTCCCCCTTGCTTTTCAATTGTGTGATAGACTGGGCTCTGGACGCTCTAGACCCAGCTATCGGACTGCCCATAGGGCAGTCCAGGACTACCCTAAACCACCTCGCATTTGCCGACGATGTGGTGTTGATCGCGGAGTCCCAGGCGGGTCTCCAGGACCTAGCTGCCCATTTCGAGAAGGCCCTATCCCGTTGCGGTCTTTCACTTAACCGTGAAAAATCTAATACTCTACCAATAGCCGTTAACGGGAAAGCCAAACAATGGATTTGCGATCCTAATCCTTTCCTCGGGGTTTCTGGCGGTATATTGCCAGCGATTACAATCACTAATGCGTATAAATATTTGGGCGTCGCCATCAGCGCCCGTGAGAGGGACTCCAAGCCAGAGGTTATTCTATCCCGCGGGCTCAACAACATCACACGAGCCCCGCTTAAGCCTCAGCAAAGGATATATATCCTTACCACAAACCTGCTACCCAAACTGTACCACCGCTTGGTCTTATCAAGAATTCACGGTGGTACGTTACGAAGGCTGGATAAACTGATTAGGCGCAGCGTGAAGGGTTGGTTAAAACTCCCTCACGACTGCGCCAACGCTTACTTATACACTAGCGTGAATGATGGGGGGTTGGGTATCCCTTCCCTCCGCGTCTCCATTCCTTGTATCAAACATAAAAGAATGGAGCGTTTTATTGTGGATCAGGAGGAGCTTCGGCTGGTAGAGGCGGGTAAAGCGATAGGGATTACGACCCGTATACGTGTAAAAGCGGACGTGTGCAGGATATTCCCACACAGGTCATTGGTGTCTATTAAAGGCATAAGATAGCACACCTATCTGGCCCTTAGGTCCAAACTGGACAATATGAACAAGGAGGCCCCGCCAGCCGACCCTCTCGAGTCACCGATAAGAGATCATAGTGTGGCGAACAATGAAAGAAAATGGACCACCCCTTCGCCCAAGGATCGTAAAGGTCCTAAGATCAGGTGGTCAAGTGAGTTTCTAGACGAGGTAGCCAGGTATGAGGCTAGGCTGTCTCTGGTGGGGTGTAGAAACATGAATGTACAATTGAGCACTATTTTCCCAGATCGGACCCTTGAGGCGATAAAGGGCATGCGGCGCCTGCCGAAATATAGATCAAGGCTGGCCCTTATCCAACGGGAGGATAATCTCCTTCCCACCCTACCAGTGATGGACCGGCCTCCCCCTGAGCAAGGTTGCAAGAGACAGGATGAGGAGTCCGGGGGAGGTTTATCGTGTGACAATCAGGTGAAAGACAGCTCAGATGTCCCCCCCCCCCACGATTCCGCCTTGTAATCCTGGGCGGGAAGACAGTAGTCAGACCGTCCAGGACGGTGATGCAGCGGCGGCGGATGCGATAGAGAACCAAGTCCGATGTTTCGAGAGTGAGGCGGCTAGCGACCTTAGCTGGACTAGCCAGGTTGGTAATGTTCCGAGGACGGCGGACCGCAGCGCTGCCATGCAGCCGGATCCGCCAGTCGCAACAGACGAACCGATAAATAGGGACCATGACAACTGGAGTGAGTCCCTTCGCCAAGAGCTTATACTCACACAAGGTTACTTTGTCGGATGGGACTCCTTGGAGTTCCTTGACGTTCGACCTGGCCAGTTGAGCCGTAAGCAACAAAGTGCTGATCGACATGGAGTATCGCAACGGGATAGAACTGGAGCTGGGCACTGCCCATTCGAGGAAGGGCTCTAGAAGGAGGGCAAGAAGACGGGAAGCTGCAGGCCGGGATGAAGTGGCCGGCCCGGCTGTTCCCATTGGGAAAAATAAGCGAACGAGGGCTGATTACGCTCGGGTGCAAAAGTTGTACCGATGAGATCTATGCCGCCCTGCGTAAGACCAAGCTTGGGGCCGCAGGGTTAGACAAGATCTCGCGTGATGACATACGGAAGCTGGATCCCCGTGCCCTCTTAGTGCACTTCAACCTTTGGTTGTATGTCGGCTACCAGCCTGCTGGGTACCGCCGCAGTCGGACCGTCCTAATCCCAAAGGTACCCCTTCCCTCGGAGACCGGCCAGTTCAGATCCATTGCGATATCTTCATATGTGTCGAGAGCGTTTCACCGGCTCCTGGCTGGTCGTCTCTCGGGGCTCCTGGAGTTCAACTCCCGACAAAGGGCCTTCGTGAAGGGAGACGGAATCGCGGATAATGTATTCCTCCTCAGATACTTGCCGAGGGACAGATGTAACGCGCTTGAGCCGTTGTCCATGGCGTTCCTGGACGTCTCGAAAGGCTTCGACTCAGTGTCCCATGCGTCCCTCTCTTGCTGGCTGCGGAGAGAATGGGGGTGTCTTTATTTGTTATTTATGCAGCCTCTATACCGAGGCATCAACAGTCCTACAGGTCGAGAGCCAGTTGAGCAGCCCCTTGGTGCAGAACCGAGGGGTCAAGCAAGGTGATCCGTTATCCCCTCTTCTGTTCAACTGTGTCATAGACTGGGCCTTGGCATCTGTATATCCTGAGATAGGCGTGTTAGCCGGTGAGGGCCCTCGCCTCAATCATCTGGCATTTGCCGACGATGTCATCATCATCTGCCAGTGCTCGATTGGCTGTCAGCATTTTTGCCAACAGTTTGACAAGGCGTTATGGAGCTGTGGTCTTAGGCTCAATGCAGACAAGTCGAGGACGTTGCGGATTGCCGTCAACGGCAAGGCTAAGAAATGGATGTGACCCAAATCCGTTCCTGTCTCTCGCAGGCGGAGTGTTGCCCATATATACCCATTTCCCTAGGGTACAAGTGCCTTGGCATAACAATATCGGCCAGGGAACGTGATTCGACTCCAGAAATACTGCGAAGGGCGATGAACCATCTCACAGTGGCCCCCCTGAAACCTCAACAGAGGGTATTCTTCTTGCGTGTTAATCTGCTCTCAAACTCCACCACAGGCTGGTATTGGCGAGGTCTAGAGGAGGTGTGCTTCGTCAGCTGGATAAGTTGGTTAGAAATCACCAGGCAGGTGGTTAGAAATCACCAGGCAGGTAATATATAACCCTAAGGACTAGGAGATCACCAGGCGGGTGATTGTTGTATGAACCCGAAGGACCAAGAGATCACCAGGTGGTGATTGTTGTGTGAACCCTACGGACCAAGAGATTGCCAGGCGGTGATTGTTGGCCTCGGGGTGAAACCAGAAGGACCAAGAAGTATTTGTTAACCAAGGACGGGTGGGAGATTGTGTGAACCGAAGGACCAGAGATCACCAGGCGGTGATTGTTGTGTGAACCTGAAGGACCAGGAGATCACCAGGCGGTGATTGTTGTGTGAACCCTAAGGACCAAGAGATCACCAGGCGGGTGATTGTTTGTGAACCCGAAGGACCAGGAGATCACCAGAGGTGATTGTTGTGTGAACCCGAAGGACCAGAGATCACCAGGCAGGTGATTGTTGTGTGAACCCAGAAGGACCATAGGGAGATCACCAGGCAGGTGATTGTTGTGTGAACCGAAGGACCAGGAGATCACCAGGCGGGTGATTGTTGTATGAACCCGAAGGACCAAGAGATCACCAGGCGGGTGATTGTTGTGTGAACGCGAAGGACCAGAATTACCAGGCGGGTGATTGTTGTGTGAACGCGAAGGACCAGATCACCATGCAGGTGATTGTTGTGTGAACCTGAAGGACCAGGAGATCACCAGGCGGGAGATTGTTGTGTGAACCCGAAGGAGCAGGAGATCACCAGGCAGGTGATTGTTGTGTGAACGCGAAGGAGCAGATCACCAGGCAGGTGATTGTTGTGTGAACCTGAAGGACCAGGAGATCACCAGGTGGGTGAGTGTTGTTGTGTGAACCCAAAGGACCAGGCGATCACCAGGCGATTGATTGTTGTGTGAACCCTAAGGACCAAGAGATCACCAGGCAGGTGATTGTTGTGTGAACCCGAAGGACCAGGAGATTACCAGGCGTGTGATTGTTGTGTGAACCCTACGGACCAAGAGATTGCCAGGCGGTGATTGTTGTGTGAACCCGAAGGACCAAGAGATCACCAGGCGGGTGATTGTTGTATGAACCCAAAGGACCAGGAGATCACCAGGCGGGTGATTGTTGTGTGAACCCAAAGGACCAGGAGATCACCAGGCGGGTGATTGTTGTGTGAACCTGAAGGACCAGGAGATCACCAGGCGGGTCATTGTTGTGTGAACCTGAAGGACCAGGAGATCACCAGGCCGGTGATTGTTGTGTGAACCTGAAGGACCAGGAGATCACCAGGTGGGTGATTGTTGTGTGAACCTGAAGGACCAGGAGATCACCAGGCGGGTGATTGTTGTGTGAACCCAAAGGACCAGGAGATCACCAGGCGGGTGATTGTTGTGTGAACCTGAAGGACCAGGAGATCACCAGGCAGGTGATTGTTGTGTGAACCCTAAGGACCAGGAGATCACCAGGTGGGTGATTATTGTGTGAACCCGAAGGACCAAGAGATCACCAGGTGGGTGATTGTTGTGTGAACCCAAAGGACCAGGAGATCACCAGGCGGGTGATTGTTGTATGAACCCGAAGGACCAAGAGATCACCAGGCGGGTGATTGTTGTGTGAACACGAAGGACCAAGAGATCACCAGGCGGGTGATTGTTGTGTGAACACGAAGGACCAAGAGATCACCAGGCGGGTGATTGTTGTGTGAACCCGAAGGACCAGGAGATCACCAGGTGTGTGATTGTTGTGTGAACCCTACGGACCAAGAGATCACCAGGCGGGTGATTGTTGTGTGAACCCAAAGGACCAGGAGATCACCAGGCGGGTGATTGTTGTGTGAACCCAAAGGACCAGGAGATCACCAGCCGGGTGATTGTTGTGTGAACCCAAAGGACCAGGAGATCACCAGGCGGGTGAGTGTTGCAGAAACACTGTTTGTGAACATGGTTGCAGAGCACACACAACCTTTCGTTTCTGCTGAAGAAGATGTATCTGGACAGCGAAACAGCCAATAAACATTCCTGAAGTCGGCCAGTTTGAGGTGTTAACTGTATGGAGTTGACTACTTAGTTTTTTGTATAATGTGCATTGGTGTGTCCTGGCTTACAGATGGCTTGCTCAGCCAGTTCTAGATGTTTGCACTGAAAACTGTGGAGATCCACCAGTTTGATTGTTATAAAGTGTACTGATTTACATATGACTTGCACAGTCAGTGTGTGTATATAAACTTTGTTAATACAATTTGTACTTATATATTCAGTGTATACTGTTCGGTGTTGTGATGTTTTTCAAATAAAGACTTTTTACATTTATTTATTTGTGAATTTGCTGAATTACTGCCGTGTGATAGCACTGATACTTGATAGCTCGATTTTACTTACTCACAAATCACCAGTTTTGTCATTTGAGAAACATAACAGGTGTGAAAGAGAGGTACCGGCAGGATCTCTTCTCAGGAAAAACCACCAGTCTGATGAATATCCCCTCGTGTGCATTGGTAAAAAAGAGCATGTGACCTTAAGGTGGACACCAACAAAGAGTGTAAACAGAAGGGGTTACTGCGAATCAACCTGAAGGACCTGTATCTTGAATACACCCGGAGAATCCCACTTGGATTTTATGCATTTGTTGAACTCCGACCGAAATGGTGTATTCCTGTGACTGCTTCTGGCTCCCATTCTGTCTGTGTCTGTGAACACTGACAAAACATCAAACTAACAGCAGCTGCTTTGTCAGGAAAGAAAGACAAGGACATTCTTTCACTCTCAACAGATGATCAAACAGTAGTGCTTTCACACTCTCAACAGACGCATCATTGTAGAAGGCAGAGCAATTGCTTGTGTTCATATGAAGTCATGAAATGAATGTTGCAATGCAGTATGGGTATGTGCACTATGGGTATCTGCACCATTTTGATTCCTGATCATGAAGATGGCGACATGTGGAACAGTAAGGTTGTTCCAACCGTCCAGGAGTTACAAAAGTCATGAAGTTTTATAAAACACCGAAAGTTCTTTTGAATCAAGGAGTAGACACGAGAATACTCAGTGAGGAGAGACGACGTCTTTGGAAAGCTGCCGTAAACAGTAAGTGATATCACTACGGAGGAATGATGGGATCTCATGTTGGTGTGCTTGAAACATTTTGTTGACGGTTAGTATTGTAACTTGTTTTCAATCAAATTAGTCCAATGTCATGTTTGGTTATTATAATAAAAAACCAGTATATTCGCCGCAGATGTCAGCAACAAATTTATGGTGGTGTGACACGGTTAAATCATGCCTGTCATTTAGGATATTTGCCAGGTATAATTTACGACTAAACCACTTCTGATAGTTCTGTATGTCAATGACTGTGTAGCTATGGCCTATGCCTGTGATAGGCCTACTGTCATTGTCTGGCTAGGTTGAACTTAAGCTTGGTTAGACTACTTTTGTTTGTTGTAGTAATAACAAATTACAAACTAGGTGAGAAATCATACTTACATCTAAGAACCAACCCTTCATGGATTCCAACACTGCAACTAGGATACGGCTCAACAAAGTGTTGTGTCAGGTTTGATGTCACTCAACAAAGTTCGCAAAGAATATGACGAAGCAGTTAGTGAATGTACTGACAATCTTGAAGATACTGCTATCCATGTTGTATGATATATTGTGGTATGATATATTGATATAGTTGGTTACATACACAGAGAGCCACTCTCAAATAATTGTGCTGTGAACTTATTCGGTATGAATACTAAATATTGTACTATTGAGCACTATAGCAAAATTAACTTATGCAATAATTGATTAATTAATAGTTTCAACTGCATAGATGCTACAACATTAAATAAACTAAGAAACTATGTGACAGGTATATGTAAATCCATATAAGTTCTTCAGTATAACCCTTTTTCTAACATTTTATACTGTTTGTTTGTACTATTTTCTGTATTATGTTCGGTGTGGGAAAACTGACTGATTGATATCCATGCTCGCAATGTTTGTACCAACCATTTCTTTTTCACAACTCTTGGTGATCCCCCTCATGTCATTGGGGTAGTCACCAGCCAAAGGCCCAGTTCTTGTCATGATCTCATCACCCTTCCCAACAGAAGGGGTGACGGAAAAGATAAATCACCATCAAACTAAATACAGTGAATCCAGTTGACCATGGGTTCACCACTACCCTTTTGGGTATCAGCCAACCAAAACACAGTGATAGCAGACCAACTCTATGTATGTCCACCAGTCAGGACAATTGTAGTGGAGTATATGTCATATTGAATACTCAGAGTACTAATGAGACAAGTGTTAGGGTAGTTGCAACACCAAATGGGAGTTTGACCAGATAAGACACAGAGGTGTTAATCCAGCCTCCAGCAGGTCCACCATGCAGTGAGGACAATAACAATGGAGTAGGTGTGTAGTACTGGGGCAAATGTCAAAGTAAACACAATAACAGAAGCACTTTGGACTACTGACCAACAATCACATCCAGGTGATTTTGAGCCCTGGACATGTAAGTGAGAACAGATGACAGTCAGAAGTACACAGCTATGCCTTCTTCTCGTCTTCTTGTTAGTGTACTGACTGTAAGGCAAAATTGAAATATTTAGCCGTGTATTGGCTAGGTTTACATTTACATAAATAAATACATGCCATCGTTCGCTAACTTGTTAGTACCACACGCAGAATAAGTACCTCACTATTATAAACACGCACTTTCAATTTTCCGTAAATTCAAAGCGCTTACCCCAAATTTCATGGGCCATCAGTTAATTCTGGTCATTCATGAAAGTAAACAAACGTGAATGCATTGGCATCCCTACTTTGCAAACAAATGGCCAAATAATCACAAATGATCGCGACAAGGCAAATACCCTTAACAACCATTTCAGCTCCGTGTTCACCCAAGAAATCTACCCCATCCCCAAACTATCTCCATCCGTCTACTCCGATATCCCCTTCCTCGAAATTGGGATAGACGGAGTAGTCAAGCAACTGAAAAATATAAATCAAAATAAAGCTACAGGCCCAGATGAATTACCTGCTAGGGTCCTCAAAGAGGCTGCAGCAGAAATAACCCCAATTATCACACAAATTTTTCAGCAGTCATACAACACTTCCAAACTTCCAGATGACTGGCTCCAGGCACTAGTAACACCAATACACAAAAACAGCCTCAAATCAGACCCTGCCAATTACAGACCCATTTCATTAACATGCATCCTCTGCAAAGTGATGGAGCACATTATCCTTAGCAACATGTGGAAACACTTACACAAACACAACATCCTCCTCCACTTTCAACATAGTTTCCAGTCAGGGCTGTCTTGTGAGTCCCAACTCATCGAGACAGTCCATGACTGGATAACAGCTATGGATAACAAGTCACAGATAGATGCCATCCTGCTTGATTTCGCCAAAGCCTTTGACAAAGTCCCTCATAAACGCCTCCTATCAAAATTAGCCTTCTATGGAATAACTGGAAACACAAAAAACTGGATAAAATCATTTCTTTCACACCGAAAACAGAGAGTTTCAGTCAACGGCGCCCTGTCGGATAATACATGTGTTACATCTGGAGTACCACAGGGCTCAGTCCTAGGACCAGTTCTTTTTCTGCTATACATAAATGACATAAACAACAACATTCAATCTCCAATACGGCTCTTTGCTGATGACAGCATCATCTATCGCATAATCAAATCTGAAACAGATAACAACATCCTCCAATCTGACCTGATCCAACTACAAACATGGTCCAACAAATGGCAAATGGAGTTTAACATCCCCAAATGTGTGCACCTCCCAATAACAAACAAAACCAAACCCAGACTACATTCGTATTCCCTTTGTGGTGTGCCACTCTCCACAGTCTCCAGCCACCCATATCTTGGAATAAAATTAGATACTAAACTAACCTGGGCGAATCACATCACTGACATAGCTTCCAAATCATCAAAAGTTTTAGGTATGATCAAACGAACCCTCGGACCATGCAAACCTAATGTAAAAGAAACGGCCTATAACATGCTAGTCCGACCAAAACTTGAATATGCCTCTCCTGTATGGAATCCACACACCACTACCCAAATTAAACATCTTGAAAAGGTACAGCACTGTGCAGCCAGATTTGTCAAAAACAACCATCGACGCCAAACAGCCACAACAGACCTAATAGCCACCTTGGATGGCCCACTCTTGAGCGACGCAGGATTATCAAACAAGCAATGACATTTTACAAAATTTTTAATAACATAATCAACATCACACCACCACCGGGCCTACTAAAACCATCAAAAAACCGTGGCCATTACATCGCCACCAGGTGCCGCATCAACACTGCAGTGTTCTCCTTTTACCCCCGTGCAATTCGCATCTGGAACATGATCCCACCACACATTACTGCAATAGAAAATCCCATAGCTTTTCAAGCAGCAATAATGAACCTCCCCTTCCCAACACCCAATCACCTAAATTGCTTGTAAAACAAACAAACAAGTTATAACAAACAAACAAACAAACATACATACAACCAAACGCATGCGCACAAGAAGCACTACAAACTCCTGCGTTAGCCCAAGTTTGGGCTGTTTGGAGTAAACAACCTGAGACCTGAGAATAACTACAAAGTTGATTTATTCCAACCTGTTAGAATCCACGTTAATGCCACCTAGTGTTCCCTATATATCCAACAGTTGAATTCACCCATGTATGGTCATGGATACAGCGCGATTTTGTCGACCCCATTATAGGGATTTGGCGTGGCAAATCACCCACCAAATCTTACCGACGCAAAGTCTATTATACAAATATCACATCAGCAGAAACGCCAAATGTTACTTATGTAAACATGAGTGGAAACAACATCCCACTTGTTAAATGGTCTATAGCGCTTCGTCAAATCGACACTTACAGCTGACAGGCTGCCAACTCAATATCACATTAAATGCTATAAGATTTCTAATTTTTACACCGCATGCATGCAGCAGTTACAATGAATTATTAATCAGCACCTTAAAATATTGCATCTGGACAACACAAAATCTTTCAAAATATGAATTCAAGAATGCGACAACTTTGCAGACAACTTAAAAAGTTGTTTATCTGCACCCTGTCGCTCCATATCAGAGCCGATTTTAAGACTTGACAGAGACACATTTTCCAAATACTGGTGTAAAGACAACATTGTGGCACACATCAGTGGTAATGCAATTAAGGTGTTACAGCTGTACTAAGATTGCGCACACCTTGAATGTCCAACGTATGGATGGTCTGAGCTATGGGCGAATTAAATAAAATCTTTTGCATCGACGTCATACACTGGTCGAATAAGGTCAACCATAATTTTTAGGACGACCCGTAGCCGACTCGACGAAGCATATTCTGACGAGAAAGTAAGCGTTGCAGTTCACACGTTCAAGTGTTGTCTTTCGCACCGAAGATTGCCATGGTCGTGCTGTTTTTGGCTTACTACGACGTCCGTGTTATTTTCTACGTAAAACATTTTCTACAAAATAATTTTCATTCACAAAAACATTCTATCCAAAGTTTTACCGACTTGTGATTGGATGGTAGGTGGTGCTACTACCACGTCCCCACTTTTCTCATTTTCAGCACAATCACGTGACTGCAACGACCCCCCTCAAAACATATATAACATGGCCATTTTTCGCAGTTGTCATTATTCACTTGTATTCATATCAGTGATCAACAATGCTTAGAATAGGTTGGATATACGCAGGCGCCACTTGGGGCCCCGTCCCGGTACCACGCCATACTGCTGAGTTAACACCCATTCCAACTTATGGGAGGCATTTCCCCCATTGGGGCCGCCACTACCACCATCATCAAGATCTCTCCCTGTCCCGGCGATGACAGCAGAGGTGAGCAGCGGATGGGGTTAATGTGGTAAGTCTTTGTCAATGGCATATTTCGATTTTTGAATGTCCACCAATGTTAGTAAGGAAGAAAGAGGGAAAGTAAGGTATACAGCTGATTATTATTAGCTATTAAACATGAAAACTATTAAAGACGTTTTTCAATTGTGTCTGGTTAAAGAATGTATCGATAATTTAGCAGATAACCTGTGGTTTCACAAACAAGATCTTGCAAGTGGCCATAGCTTTATGTAGAGACCCGTCCACCCATCATGTGGATGGGTAGAGACATGGGTGGATGGGTGGTGGATGCGAAAAAAACCGAAAGAACATTTTGCAATACATCAATATTATATAAAAAATTATGTTATATGAAATGGCCAGATATGTATAGGGCACCACGCTGGAAATGCCCAAAGCAGATTTGTTTGAAATTGCATTCCCACCATAAGATAGTGGTGTCCAGTGTCCACCCTCCAATGACCACTGTTACTGGTGGTCCAATGACCACTGTTACTGGTGGTCCAATGACCACTGTTACTGGTGGTCCACCCTTCAATGACCACTGCTACTGGTCCCTGTTTGTGACTGTGCATACAGATTGTGTATGTTGCACTTCTTAGTTTCAATTTTCAAGGACACATGCACTAAAACCTCAACCCCTTCCCTTTTGCCTGTCTGCTTCTCATCCCCTCCTTCTCCCCTTCCCATCCCCTGCCCTCCTATCTCCCACTCCCTCTCTTCCCTCCCCCTACCCTCCCATCCCCTTCCCCCTCCCTCTCCTTCTTGTCCCCTCCCCCTCCCCACCCCGTTTTAAGTATTTTATGTCTTTGTTTCAGCTGTTTCATGGGGAACTCGATGTGTACGTGTTGTTGTCCCAATGATTACCAACAGTTACTTCAGCGAGTCAGTGGACAAACTGCTGTTTCAGCTCTATCATGGGGAACTCGATGTGTACGTGTTGTTGTCCCAATGATTACCAACAGTTACTTCAGCTAGTCAGTGGAGAAACTGCTGCTCTACCAATAGTGGGCCAATTAAATGACAAAGAATACATCAATTGGCTAAAAGCGACTCAAGACCTAAATCTAATGACGAAAGCACTACAGAGTTTCTGGGCTGTAGAAATGAAGAAACTGCACCGTCAGCTTGTGCTTCAGTGTGACTGTTCACAGTGCAGTGGCTCGTGTTCAGCTCAAGATGTCACCAAGAAGTTGACCGTCCTCAGCTGTCCCACAGGCGTGTGTTCAACCTAGCGGTCAGCGATAAAACTGGAGAGTAACACCCGACTAATAGAAGAGTAACACCCGGCTGATAGTAACAATGCTGACATCAACCAGTTGCCGAAAGAATATGGCAAGTGGCCAAACTATTCATGAATTGGGGACAGGACGCAGCCAGTGTATTATCGTCAGACTCTGATGCGTCAGGAATCCTTAATCTGGTCCAGAACTGCAAGCGCTTTGCAAACATTATCGACTCAACAAAAACTGATGCAAAGGCAAGGCATGCAAGCACACACTCACACACATTAATTATGCAGTATTTGACAACATTATTGCTCAAAAACCACATTGTCACCTACCCCCTACCCGGTATTTGTTTTCATCTAATTATGCAGACAAATAAATTTAGGCTACTACCACTTCATTCAAGCAAACGTCTGATGATGAAATACAAAAAATTGTGTTCGGTCTAACTAAGACCTGTGAACTTGATCCGCTGCCAGCCAAACAGATTCAGCAGTGCCTGTCATCATTGGTGCCCGTCATCACCGCTATTACTAGTAAGTAATTGGAGGAAGGGACAATGCCATCTGCTTTAAAGGTGGCCTGTGTTCACCCATTATTAAAGAAGCCATCTTTAGACCATGATATGCTACGTAGCTATCAACCCGTTAGCACACTCTCTCATCTATCCAACGTTATTAAAAAGGTCATGGCTCTGCGATTGTCTGATCATCTTGATTCAGAAAACCTGAAAGAACCATTCCAGTCAGCATATCGAAGATTACATTAAACAGAAACTGCCTTGTTGAGAGTCTGCAGCGATATCGGGGCAGCCTTCGATCGCAAAAAAGGTACTCTGCTTGTGCTACTTGACCCGAGTTCAGCTTTCGACACAACTGACCACACCATATTACTCAATCAGCTCGGTATTCAGTGTAAATTGGGCAATGTTTTGTCTATATGACAACTACACTTAGCAGCAGTCATATGCAGCATTGAAACAACATAGACCTATGCTCCAACAGTTTTTTTCGTTTTTTGTTTAGAGCAGTATGATGAAAGCAGCTGCAAGCAGCAAGCCAGCTGTTCAAAAGCTACGCAATCAAAATGACATGATAAAGAGGCAAATGCATAACCTTGACGTGAAGTTCAATTTGGCAAAATTGAACAAATTGCACTTAAATTAAAAACTAAAAGTAGAATTTGGCGTCGACTTCGAATAAAATTAATGACAAATTCTGATCTTAGTTTTGAACTGTTACTTTGTTTTACAATATTTGTTTTTTATTTATAATGTTTTCAATGCGTTTTGTGTATGTCATGGTGTCAGCAATTTAAGATAGCTTACAAAGTCTTAGGCGTACCTGAATATGTAGTGAGATTTCATAGAGAGATGAATCAAATGTTCCATTTTTAAGAATAGTTCTTCGACACTGTGTCATCCATAATTTATCCTGCCTTTTTTGCGTTTCGTGTGTTATATATATATATATATATATATATAATATATATATATATATACACACACTATATGGCTATTGATTGGACAATTTGTTGTACAAATCTCTAAATAAGTTTACAAAAATTATTACGTGTCGTGGTAACATCTTCATATGTCCCATCGGTAGGCTAAATGTCCACGATTGTACTTCATTACTCATCCAGCGACACCACAATTTTGCGGAAACATCATGCGAATCATTCGGCAATTGGTTGTGAGCTTGTGTCGCTACACAGTAAATGAATGGTCCCCATCACCGAAAAACTGCCACCAAAACATAATTATTGCAACACTGTATCGTACTGTCGTCGTCTGCCGCTTAAGTTTGCAAATGTTCAGTAAACACTGCCGTTTTAGGCACAATACAGTGTCTGTCAAATCATTCTTGTTACACCACCTCTTCAAATGGATCGACAACACCTCGGAAGCAACTCGGATGCTGAAATCAGACTGCACATCTTGTCAAAAACGACGAACTTTGACAACGAAATCAACCAATTTCTACGTGAGCTGCCATCTTTGTTTGTCTGAGTACGAGCATTGAGCACGGTCTTGAGCATACTCAGGATTTTGACGTTTCGTGCTCAAGTCTGAGTACGATATCGTACTCGGAAAGTTTGGTGACCACTGTGAGTATGAGCACAGTGTGAAAGCGAAGTGTGAGCATGGAATTTGAGCACAGAGTACCGAGTATGGTTTTATAACCTTGGGCCCAGATGGAAGGAATACTGCGATGAACTGCACAATTATTAGTTGACTTTTGATCAAACCATTCTAGATATGCTGAAGTAGAATACTGACATATCGTAGGAGGACGCTCCCGTTCTAAGAGCTGAGGTGGAATCAGCTATCAATGGCCTGATGAATGGTAAATTACCTGGAATTAAAGGTGTAACAGCCGATATGTTGAAGGAGGCAGGTGAAATGACAACTGAAGCCTACATAAAGTTATGTAATGAAGTTTGGAAACCAGGTACTTGGCCTTCTGCATGAACACAGTCAATTATCATCTGTCTCTCCCTAAGAAAGGAAAATCTGAAATCTTGCAGTAACTATGGCACCATCACTCTGATAAGTCATCCTAAAAAGATACCCCTGCGTATAACTTTGAACTGACTGCACCCACAAGCAGAAGCAATCATTGCTGAAGAACAAGCAGGGTTTCGAAAAGGGCAAGGCGCACTTGAGCACATTTTCAACCTTAGTTTGTTGAAGAAGTATGAAAACGACAAAAAATCAATATTCCATAACTTCATAGACTTCAAGAAAGCCTTCAATTGGGTATGGCAAGAAGGAAGGTGTGCAGGAATTTTAAACACAATCAAGGCTTTATATCAGGCATCACAGAGTGTGGTTATGCTTGGAAATTAGTAACTGGTCCTCCACACAGGCTGGTGTTTACTCTCACCAACCATTTTCAACGTCTTCCCAGAATACATCATTATGGAGGCCTTCAGTGGATTTGAAGGGACGGTAAGCAATGGAATAGTCAAATCACCAACTTACACAGATGATATAGATCTAGTTGCAAGCAAAGCTGAAGCATATCCACCACAAATTCTACCACGCAGCTAAAATCCCTAGAGTGGTCAGGGCAGAGTGGTCGCATGGGGAATGTATATGGGTGGCCCAGGAGGAGCTTAAGCTGGCGGAGGAGGGCAGGAAACTGGGAACAACTAGGGTTAGAGTCAATGCGGACATGTGTAGGGTGTTTCCTCACAGGTCCCTTGAGGGATTGCATAAGCAAGGTTCTTATCAAAACCTTCGTAAGGTCACCCCTCCAGTCAACCCTCCCAGGTCGCCGACCTAAGAGTTCAGTGTAGGAACAGACCAGGTAAGAAGGTGGACCACTCCGGTCCCTAAGGACCAAAGAGGTCCTAAAGTAAGGTGGTCGACAGAGTTGCTGGACGAGGTTGCCAGATGGGAGGCCAGGTTGACCATTGTGGGGTCCCAGAGAGAACCCTCGAGGCCATCAAGGGGATAAGATGACTGCCCAAATATAAGATAAGGTTCCAGCGCTTTGAAAAGCAGGAATCTATTCTCCCCATCTCTCCAGTGATGGGTCTGCCTCCCCCTCGGTCGGGTAGTGAAGGCTTGGACAATGTGTCCATAGTGCAGTGCTCACAAGATGATGAAGAAAGTAACAGGTCGACAGAACCTGGATACAAGTGTGGAGAGACCCCCCCCCTAATTCCGCTGTGTAATCCTGGGTGACAAGATGTGAGTGGGTGTGGAAGCCTCCCTCTTTGACAAAGACGATTTTGACACAACGCCGATGGTGACGAAAGAGCAGATGTAGCAGGACACAAATAGATGATCAACAGCGATTTGATTGAACTTGAGCTGGGCACTGCCCATTCGAGAAAGGACCCTAAAAGGCAGGCGAGAAGGTGGGATGCTACAGGCCGGAATGAGGAGACTGGCCCAGCTGCTCCCATGAATAAGAGGAGGTTAGGCCGAACTTTCTGGGGCAACTGCAGCTGCAGCTGGGCGACTCACAGCCCGTTGTATCAATGGCTGCAGTAGTGGTTCATGATATATACTGGCGCAGACAATTAAGAACAAATCGTGTCTTTAGAGACCATTTAACCCATTAGACCCCACGCGTCCAAAAGCGCCCGGGTGTCTCCTCCCCAGAGCGCCCGAAAGCATCCGGCGGAGATAAAGCCTCTAACGGTGGCCCCATCTTGCGGATACTTAAGAGACTAATTCCCACTGATTGTTTGATATCTCAGCTATGAATCCTGGGTAATTTTGACATGGGTTTGCATTGAAATTATTTGAGTTTTTCGTGATTGAAGTTCATCATCTGTGGACCTTCAAAAATGGCGGCGCCTTGGACATCGTATCTGGTTACTACTGATTAAGTTTGTGCTTATATATCGTTGGATTGGACACTTCTGGCATTGAACTGAAGGTAAGTTTACATTACGTACGAAATACAACTGAATGAGCGATAAAATGAATGATCGGAGCTTTGTTTATGTTTCGTTGTCCAGGTTGGGTGACCAGTAGTCGGGTTTTCAGCACCGAAACTGTTGATTATGTGTTTATAAATGAAAATTAGGTGTTTTATTATAACAAATCATTAGGTAACATTGCCAATTTTCCTAATGGTTGACATTTCGTTGTTTCAGGTGTCAAAATACCAGTGATCACAATGTCAACATACACATTGGCATGACACAGAAGTCGCATATAGGATGATGACAACCAAGATAGAAGTCTTGCAAAGTTGTGTTTCCTGTCCATATCCAGACAAAATGAACTGATTTACATAGTACCATATCTAAACAAGGCAGAGCATGTGTAAATAGAACAATATAATACATTTTATGTGAATAAAACATGATATATTCTACTGTATTGTTGTCCAGAATAGTAATGTTCTATGTTTGTCACCTATATATAACAACATATGTTTTACCAACATACACCAAAGTTACACCAATTTAAAGATAATTAAATGAACATTAAAATAAACACAACTTGCAATTATAGAAAATCAGTAGTTTTGAAGATACAGCTTAAAATCTGCAAGCACCCCAAACTGGTGAAATCAGTGGCTGCAGCTTGGGGAACAGGAGCACTAGTCAATTTAACCGGCTGGGGTCTAATGGGTTAAACCCACTGGATACATACGACGACGTCAAATTGTTTGCATGATTTCGTTTTTAGAATAGTTGATTTGTTCAGAATCGTCAAGGAAATTTGCTGCAACTTCGAATTTGGGTATCGTCAAAAGGGATTCTTGTCGCCTGAACTTTAGTTGATTGCGTTGTGATTTTTTGCTTCTGGGTCTTTCCAGATTGTCATTGGTGACACACTTCGGACACACAAATCTGCCATTATTAGAACAATCTAATGTGGGTCATAGGCTTTGTGTGCACGCAGCTGTATTTCTGAACGTCGTTGGTTGCGTTGATGATGCACGTAAAGTTACTAGCTCCAGTCATAAATAAACACGAGTATGTCAGCCGTAGCGGCAGACGTAGCATCAACGTGCATCTAATTTGTAATGCCGAACAATGAACTGTGTCGTCAAATATCAGGGATCAGTGCACGATGCACGCATTTTGAGGGAGGGTTCAGTTTGGAGAACCTTCGAAGGGAATCCTCGCCCTATTGATGGATTTATCCTGGGAGACAGCGCATATCCATTATGTGAATGGTTGCTGACGCCACTTATAAATCCCCAGACACCAACACAAGTTGCGTACAGCTTTCGTCAGCACGAGAGTGACAACAGAAAGGTGTAATGGTGTCCTCAAACAGCGATTCCACTGTCTGCACGCAGAGTTGCGGTACAGTCCAGAGCATGCTTGGTGTTGCATAACATGTCTTTGGAGTTAAGAATAAGAAAGAAAAAATAATAACAGCATTAGTGATATAACTCATATCATATGCCAATTAATCGGTCAAGTTCTTTTCAGCATTATAATCTCTAGCTGGAGAGCTCTTGGTTATTTTTTAATTCATTAACTTCTATCTGTGTCTACAGAAATTTGGAAACAGCATTGACTTCTGCCACCACAGCCTCCCATCCCATTTTCATGTCTATGTTTGTCAAGGTCGATTTCAATCAGCCTTGTAACACCTTTTTTCTTTGGCCGTATGGCTCTATTAAGGCTACAATCTCAGCATGTGTGAAGTTGTAATTTCAATGCTTCTGCCATGATTCCTGTGAGAGGTTAAATGAATTTTGAGAAGATTTATTCTCAAAATGCGGCAATACACTTATCGGTTACTCGTGCTGGTATCCCCTAGTTGGATGGCATCTGGGTGGCTGTTGTGCAACATGTATAGTTTATTTTATCTACTTTCTAAAGGTATATCACATTTAAAAATTGATTGAGAAATAATAAAGTTATGTCCATTTTAAATGAAGGCCTGTCATGTTTTAATGCTGACAGATTGGTTTGAGGAAATGATCAGGAACTGGCTGCAACTCGTCTGCACTAGCTTCAGGATAAAATGGGTTAATATGTCATTACCAATTACAGACTGTACTGAGTTTGAATAATTTTTGATTTTTATTTTGCTTTTGCTAAATATCGATGCAACACCAAGATACTAATTAAGCAATGGCTACACAAATACACGTACATTGTGTATGTAATGTATGTGTTAAAACTGTATATGCCCTTATATCTGACAAGTTGTCTAAATGCACATAATCATAACACATGTATATAGTTGACCCAAAACAGATTGTACTGCGCGAAAGATGGCATTCTTGTCTGCCTTCTTGTCATCACCAGTATGAAGTAAATTAGCAGAGTTATCCTTCAAAATATGTCAACATTTAACGATCTTTGCAACTCGACACCATCTTTGATTTCACTTTTGCTTGGGGGTACCCGCTTTATACTGCAAATACCCAAAGAACGGCACTGATTGGTTGAAAAATATGAATTTCCTAGTGATCCCGATATTCTGACGTCATTCAGTGTTAATCAGCCAATGGGATTCCAAAACGTCAGAGTGCAGGGAAGCCGTGTCAAGAAATTACTAGCTAATGTGTATTTTCTACCGTAATTAATGTGGGAATGTCTTAATAATTATGGACATTACGGCCTTTTATTCATGTGTACATCTATAAAAAGCATGGCTACTAATTATATATTGATTTATTAATTAGTTTTTATTAATATTACATAAATGTTTAATTTATATATCTTACCATAAGTAAGGTGGTTCTAAAAATGTCATGTTTATATAATATTATAAACATACATGGACATTGTGGCATTTTACCAAACAATTTCTGTCTGTCGAGGTTGCCTGCTAATTATCGCCTATTAAATAATTAATTAATTAATTTAGTATCACATGACTATTTAATATATATATTTATTCTCATAATCAATGTGTTTATGCACACTGCCTAACATGTATAAATATCTTCATACTTATGGACTCAGTTGGTCTTAATTAGAATGTTTTGGTATGTTAACTTGATGCACTACTAAACTAATATGAACTAATTAACTGAATTAATTAGCATGAAAAAACATCAATATTGAAAATGCATTATTCCATTCAATGTATTTCAAAATACTTCAAACAGTATGTTAATAGTTATATAAATAACAAAGTTATGTCATTTTAAAATCGCTTTTATTCAAATATTTATCAACTGAAAACAAAAACATTTGCTCATTTTACCATTGAGATACACAAATTTTGCGCCATTTTACCATCTTTAAATTGCAATAAAATGGGTTAAGCCTATTTTTAACACCCTATGAAGATTCTGAATTTTGTGTTGAAGTGCCTACCATAACAATCGATTAAAATGCATGATTCCCATTATCATTGTTACCGGCAAAGTGTTCCACTGCTTCTACAGCATTTACGATTAATTTAATTAAAATTAAAATGGTTAGTATTTGTGACTTGTTGTAACGAATTGAGTCACATGTCAGCAAACTTAATTTCAATTTTGACTTTTTGTCACCAGAGCAAACTTTAATGTCTTTTCTATCAACTGGCAATGCATATTTACCATTTATATTACTATTTAGTAATTTTTTTAACCTTTTTAGAAAGGTTATGTAACATTTCACGCATGAAAATAGTAAAACAAACCCGATAAATTGCACTTGTTTGAGTCGCATTCTTCGGGGTTTCCCTCGCCGCGTAACAGACATATTTGGTACTACAGGAAAGCCTAGCATATCCACTGTCTGAATCTGCTAGAGGAATTCTACAATAGGGCCTGCAAGTGGGTCACGATACATGGCGTGACTCCGCGCGACTGGAGCTTATTGGGGACTAAGCGAGACTAATTGGGAACTGGACACAAGAATAATATTCTAACGATGGATGACAGTTGTAGCTTCCGACTGATGAATACTAGGAAAATAAGTTCATAGATATATTGTGTTATACGTTTCTTATCTTTAATGTCCGATTTAATATTGAGTTTATCACACTATCATAGGCACACAGCGATTTACGTAGTGCAGATAATCGACACGATGCTAAGCTGTATGTGTCTTTTACGGGATTTGCGTTTTACATTGCTGTACGTTGTGGTTTCGATAAGCACTTATATCTGACAAGTTTTCTAAATGCACATAATCATAACAGTATATGTATACGTTTGGTCCAAACAGGCTGTACTGCGCAAAAACTGGCACTCTTAATTATTAGTCAAGATTGCCAAACACAAGTACTTGCCACTATTGCCATGGCAACCATCATAATAATCTATTAAAATTCATGATTTCCGTGATCATTGTCACCGGTAAAATGTTCCACTGCTTCTGCTTGTAATAATCCTTCGGACAGTATAACTGAAATACGCTATTTCGGGACAGTTCGATTATTACGCCCAAAACAAAACTAAGTCCTATATGTTAACATGGAGGATATGGACCTCCTGCCCCCAACTGCCCCCAGCCTCGTTTTCGCGCGCGAGACTTGCAGGCCCTATGATGTCAACTTTAGCCAAGGAGCACTTAACTGAGAGACCTATCTGTAAACAACCATAACCAGTTGCAGTGAGCGGCTCATAGCAGTCCCCATATTGGTTTAAAGCTGTGAGCGTGTGAGCGTGTGAGCGTGTGAGCGTGTGAGCGTGTGAGCGTGTGACGTGTGTGGTGTGAGCGTGTGAGCGTGTGAGCGTGAGCGTGTGAGCATGTGAGCGTGTGAGCATGTGCGCTGTGTGCACTCGCTAGCCATAAACAACATGGAATCGATCGGGTCGCTGCTACAAAACGTTGCTAAATACTCCGATTATATTATGATAATCGCAATAAACAACTTCCAAGACATATCTTCGACAATGAGCATGACTTGGGATGGTGTCTAGAATACATTAAAAGGTGAAATAGAAGCAAAACACATCTGAATTTGGAATGAAAATGTACTCGATCATGTACTTATGCATAGCTTTATGTAGAGACCCGTCGTCCCATCATTTGGATAGGTAAAAACGAATATGGACGGATAGAAATATGGGTGGACGGGTAAAAAAAGTTCTTCCAAAACCATAGATATTGTTAGTTATGCCTTGAAAGTGAGTGAAAATGGTGTCACATGTGTGTTTGTAGTCCATTTCAGGACATCAGACACATTTAAAAGTTTGTAAACTGGCTTAACAGTTAACATCCATGTGTCCACCAAAACGTGTGACTGGCAATCATTTTTTCCTGCATAAAGCCCTGTACTTGCGTGACCACGAACTTCAAATGTGATTTTCCCAGTTTGAAGCTTTTTACCACGGGCATGTTCAATGTCGAATAACGCTGGCTGTGCGTGAGCTAGCTCCATGATTTTTGCACCGTTGGAAGGCTTAATAAATATTCTTTCCAATGGTGTGACTTTTATACTTGTCTCATTGTCTGAGACCACCAAACAATTGTTGAAACTGTTTGGTAATGGATATGGTCCAATGGTAGCAATCAATATTTTGAAGTTTGTCCTTCATCAAACATCAACGATGCAGAGTATGCTGTTTCAAGTGATGACCGTGCTGGCATTCCAGATGTTAACTTTGCAGTCAAGTGCTATGTCTATGTACAGGATGTATAAAATTGTTTAGTGTCTTCTCCATAGCTTATATCGGTTTTATTTATCCTACTTATGTCCATGTTCATAAGCGTGTTATAGGAATACATTTATAGTATAATAGTAATACACTTAATACATATGAACACGTTATAAAGCATACAAAAAATTAAATGACAACTACATGCACCAGTCTTATTTAGGGTGACGTTGTTGTTTTTCCTAACTGCTTTTAGCCTTGCAAGTATGGCATAGTTTTTAGGCACTTCAGTAAATAACTTATATGTTTGATCCTTCCCCTGACAACATTGCACTAAGATATTTCATGTTTTTAGCAGTTTTTGTATTTCTATTTTCATATTCAATATTTGGTATTGGTCATTTGTGTTAATAATTAATATTGACGATGGTAATAGTGTGTTACTAGAGACCTGCATCAATGTTGGTTTATTTGATGTATTTCAACTAGTATGTACACAGTAATGAATGGCGAGAATACTGAGAGTGTAGGATGAGTGTGAAAGTCTGGTCTGCATTCAGGCTGTCTACATTATAAATGCCGTCTCCTTGCTAGTCAAGCATTTATAGTTTTAGAGGGGCAATAGGACCTGCAAGTGGGTCACGATACATGGCGTGACTCCGCGCAACTGGAGCTTATTGGGGACTAAGCGAGACTAATTGGGGACTGGACACAAGAATAATATTCTAACGATGGATGACAGTTGTAGCTTCCGACTGATGAATACTAGGAAAATCAGTCCATAAATATCTTGTGTTATACGTTTCTTATCTTAAATGTCCGATTTAATATTGAGTTTACCACACTATCATAGGCACATAGCGATTTACGTAGTGCAAATAATCGACACGATGCTAAGCTGTATGTGTCTTTTGCGGGATTTGCGTTTTACATTGCTGTACGTTGTGGTTTCGATAAGCACTTATATCTGACAAGTTGTCTAAATGCCCATAATAATAACACATGTACACGTTTGGCCCAAACAGGTCGTATTGCGCGAAAACTGGCACTCTTCATTATTAGTCAAGATCGGCAAACACAAGTACTTGCCGCTATTGCCATGGCAACCACCATAATAATCGATTAAAATTCATGATTTCCGTGATCATTGTCACCGGCAAAGTGTTCCACTGCTTCTGCTTGTAATAATCCTTCGGACAATATAACTGAAATACGCTATTTCGGGACAGTTCGATTATTACGACCAAAACAAAATAAAGTCCTATATGTTAACATGGAGTATATTGACCTCCTGCCCCCAACTGCCCCCAGCCTCGTTTTCGCGCGCGAGACTTGCAGGCCCTATAGGAGTGCAGCCGACTGCAACTGCAAGAAGGCGCCCAGCACTGGGTCGGGGAACAAAGAGAGTGGCCATGGGTCCTCGCGAGAAGAGGAAAAGAAGAAGAGGTGAGTACCACACAAATTGGCATACATTGTGTCTGCAAAGATTGGTTTGGCTTAAAAAAACACTAATTATAATTTTTGTGAGTCATTATAGCACTGTGGCAGTCTGCTTGTCATTTCTGTTCATTGTTGATATTGTGTATATGTGTAGAGTGTGCAATAGAGTGACCACATTTTGTATTTGACCCTCACTGGCTGCACTTAAACAGCATGGAGTGGTCTTAATGAGTTTTAGAGTGTTTGTATCCTGCTGGTTATATGACTTGCACAGTACATAGTTTTAATCATGTTTAGTCAGACACTGTGTTTTGGGTTATGATGCTTAATTTACATTATTAAACCAACATGCTATAGTATGCATTTTGCAATAGGATGTGTTCTATGAAGCTAAGCACTTAGTATCAGACCAACAGGCACTAATGACTCCATGATTGATCATCTCATGGGATTGGCTGTGTAGGGTGCAGGGCAAATTCCCTAGAGGTTGATAGTGCTGCAGTGATACTTGACAACAAGCCACCCTGTGAAGTGTAGCTAAATTATAAATAACAACTCATGTCACGGTCGTATTTCATGAGCAACATCGCCATTCCACATCAGATCGTGTAGTGTGTGGTACCATTCGATCGGGCGTGAAATTTGCTATCCAGTACATGTAATTTTATAAATAAAACATTTTATTTGTGGGCTCGCATGCCTTTGAAAGTTGATTTCTCCTGAATCGCGACATTTCGAGTCTTCGGCAGATCGCCGTCCGCGTTATTAAGCAAGTCGCTAATGTTGTATTCCATGCTTATGTCAGCTATTTCTAAACATCACGGCACATAATGGCTACCAATTGTCTCATGGACAATGTACTGCATTTTATTGATAATTTATAGTGAATAATTTGTGTATTTGCCTGTTGCTAAATCTAAGGGTTTGCTCTTGCAACAAAATAGGCTGACCTAGATATCAACATCACGATGGGCGCCCAGACTAGTCGATCTTTATCATGAGGGGTGTCAAGGGAGCCATCGAAGCTCACCGTTTACTTTAGAAACGATCTTTGTGAACTTATTTTCAAGTCGTGTTGTTTTTATTCGTATCATAGATGACAACTATTACAACTGTATTGTCCAGACAGTAAATAATAAAAAATTCGGCAAAATACGCCGCTATTTCAGCTACACCAACGACAAACGTATGCTGCTGCAATGTCTGTGCCACTGCGATAAAACCGACTTTTTACTGTGTTCACGCAACACATGGATTATTACATTTACAATGCCCTGGAAATAGTATATACAACAATTTTATTAAAAACCAGAGACAATAAATAACAAATTTTTGAGATGAATTGATTGACGTAGCGGCGTAATTCCATAACATATTCGTTTTGATATACAGTCGCGCCTCGCTATAACGCGACTCGCTATAACGCGAATCGGCTATAACACGGTCGGTCGTGGACCCCGAATTTCTGCCGCCAGGGGGGAAATGGGCGCTACAGCTAACAATAACGCTGTAATTAACTGTCACTTATTTTTATGAAGTCCTCATGTTTGTCTTGTACAGGCTTATCTAGAAACTATTTAATGATATTAAGAAATTTAACACAGAAGTACAACTGCGTTGCTGAGTTCGTTGTTTGTTGTGCTCCTGGCTTCTGGCTCTGCTCTGCCGTCGGCTTCGCGGCACCAATCCAATCGTTTTTCAAACCGATCTATTGTGTAACCAGCGCTTGGTTTGTGTGGTAATTTCTTAAGTGTTTGTTTAAAACGTTACCAATTCCTTTGATTGCATTTAATTAACTTTAGGCACAGTAATTTTGGTACAAAGTCCTGTTTGTTTGCGCCGATATCAATCGCGTTTGTCTCCTGCCAGTTCGCTGTGGCTTCGGCGAAGGCGCCCGTTCGCTGTGGCTTCCGCGAACGAGCGCCTTCGCGGCTTGTAAATGGCAATTAAATTGCTTACAAATCGGGCGGTGACGAAAAATAATTATGGTACTGAAATGGCAGGCTAAAGTTATGTTATGTTTTCTTCACTACGTATACGAAAAAATATTTTCTTGTGCGCAAATATACGAATTCGACAACTGCGTGTGAACTGCAGTAGCCTCGAACCACCGTGAATTGCATTATAAATCGGCACGGTAAATGTGCGATCTAAATTTATATTTTGGGATTGATTAAAAGATGAAATTAATCCAACAGTGAGCGCAATTAGTATAAGTATTAATATCTGACCGACTTCGGCAACATGTCAATTCATTTGTGCGTTTCGGCTGCTGAGTTCAAGGTTATTTTAGACCGCGACCGCGTACTGTGTTATCGCTCCGCCTCAGTTCGCATCGCCAGACGAGGCCCGTTGGCTCTGAATTTATTTAAAAACTGTACACCATTCGCAAGATTTACTCAGTTCAACATTTGACAGTGTATATTATTTTAACGTAATACACATTTACGTTGGTTTCAACGTGAGTTAGTTTTATAAATCACACATACACCACGCAACCAGCGCATTGGCTTCGGTTGCTGTTGTGGCGTTTTGGGGGTGGTGGCGCCCCTGGCGGAATATAATCTATAACGCGCCTCGTTTACAACGCGGTTCCATTTCGTGGACCCCAACTACCGCGTTATAACGAGGCGCGACTGTAGTTGACTTTTTTAAGTTAATATATTATTATAATTAAGTATGTTGTCAAATCATTTTAAAATTAATTCACCCACATGATGGAATGTATTTTCGAATTTATCAATATTACACATAGCAATATTTTTTACTGGAAACTTATTAATAGTTCAATTTAACACCAATTATTTTATTAATATAGGTTATTATAATCTTTGTGTGTATATATATATATATATATTTTTATTATATATTGGTCATATATGACAAAATATGTGATCAAATAATTATATATATATATATATATATATATATATATATATATATAGTCACGCCTCGGTATAAAGCAGTATTTGGGATCCTCGATATGGAACTGCGTTATAAATGAGACGCGTTATACATTATATTCTGCCAGGGGCGCCACCACCTCCCAAAATGCCACAACAGCAGCCAAAGCCAATGTGCTGTTTGCACAGTCTATGCGTGATTTATAAGACTAATTGACATTGACAACCAACATAAATGTGTATTACATTAAAATAGTATACACTGGCGAATGTTGAACTGAGTAAAACTTGCGAATGGTGTACAGTTTTGAAATAAATTCAGAGCCAATGCGCCTCGTCTGGCGATGCGAACTGAGGCGGAGTGATAACACAGTACTGCTGTCGCGGTCTAAAATAACCTTGAACTCGGCGGCCGAAAAGCACAAATGAATTGACATATTGTCGAAGTCGGTCAAATATTAATACCTATACTAATTGCGCTCACTATTGGCGTGATTTCATCTTTCAATCTTTCCCAAAATATAAATTTAGATCGCACATTTACCGTGCCGATTTATAATTCGAGGCTACTGCGGTTCATAAGCAGTTGACGAATTCATATATATTTGCACACAAGAAAATGTTTTTCGTAGACATAGTAAAAACATAACATAACTGTTAGCCTGCCATTTCATTATTATATTGTTCCTCGCTGCCCAATTCATAAGTAATTTAATTGCCATTTACAAGCCAGCGAAGGCGCCCATTCACGGAAGCCACAGCAAACTGGCAGGAGAAAAACTCGACTGATATCAGCCCAAACAAACAATGCTTTGCACCAAATTTACTGTGCCTAAAGTTAATTAAATGCAATCAAAGGAACTGGTCACGTTTTAAACAAACACTTAAGAAATCACCACACAAACCAAGCGCTAGTTACACAATAGATCGGTTTGAAAAATGACCGGATTGGTGCCGCAAAGGCGACGGCAGATGGCAGAGCAGAAGCCAGGGGCACAATAAACAACCATCTCATCAACGCAGTTGTACTTCTGTGTTAAATTTCTTAATATCATTAAATTGTTTCTAGATACACCTGTACAAGACAAACATGAGGACTTCATAAAAATAAGTGACAGCTAATTACAGCGTTACTGTTAGCTGTAGCGCCCATTTTTTCCCTGGCGGCAGAAATTTGGGGACACAATTTTATTTTGTATATGCAATAACACAACAACAATAATATAATATAATAGTGTCTTATTTAATGACATTTTTCAATTATTACAACCATGCCTAATAAAAAACAAGTTACATTATGTCGCAGTGTAAATAACAAAATTATGTAAATTATGCAGTCATTATTATAGTACTCTCAAGCAATGTTACATGTTTACAACAAATTATAAATAAATCTTCAAAAACAACCTCATTGCCGTACTCTTCATAACAAAATAATACATTCTGTAAAATCATCATAAACGAAGTACACCATTTTACCTTCACAATTACTACAAAATATCAATAAAATAATAAGTCGATGTCGTTGGCAGTGAAGGTGTTGCCGTAACAGTTGGCGGCGGTTTTGCCGTGAAAAACTTTGTTATTGTGGTTAGTTTGCGAACCTTCGGCTTCGGAGGTGGAGGCATCACGTGGACGATAATATGTAATGTTTACTCGTAGCCACGTGAGTCGCTAACGAGGCCTTGTTTTAAAGTTGATCATTCCCGGGAGTCACTCCAGACATAAACGCCATAAAGTCGAAATGTTAATAATATACAGGCATATAACACTTGTATATTTTATTACGGATATAAATTCCATCACGTATATGTAATTTTTGATGCTTTGAAAAGTGCGCATAATCCGCATTATGAAGTTTGCATTACTAGTAAATTCATGCCCATTATTATTGATGTGTGACACCCCAAAGTAATGAACCAATCACGTATGCTATTTGCGAAATGTTTGTTGGGGCATTAACGCATTGCTTTGACCCCTCTAGCAGCAAATGAAACCACATGTACGACTGCCGCTGTGAGTAGGCGCCCTACACGCATGCGTAAAATGAGCTTCTTGCGCTGCGCTACTGCTACGCCTGCAGTGTACGCGTGAATAGTGTGGTGGTAGGCATCTTTGAGCGCCGTGCTAGGAATTCACAGTACTGGAAATATTTGTTTCTGGGGGATACAGAACACGTTATATTCCAGTGATGACACGGTGACACCCATCATATAAACTGCCAGGACGGGGCCTTATCACACTGTGACGGGTTGTAACCCATCCTCGAAAAATTTCCCCCATCCATATTTGAAATTGCCTGTCCAAATATGACGGGTGGACGTGTCTCTAGATAAAGCTATGCATGAGGTGCATCCATGACACAAGGAAACTAGAAAGAGATGACATTTCTATCACAATTAAATCACAGCTGGCAATCCTTGCTGCAGCCAATGAACATCATCTGCAAGAAATGAGAGGGGACAGTTGCTCGCAGACAAACAAAGAAGACAAATAAACAAGGTAGCATTATTCTGCAAGGTCAGAAAGATCAAGAGATTAAGTGTCATAGGGACATTTCTAAATTGCACAAGAAGTGCAATAGACCATCCGATTTGAGGAATGTATTATGGAAGCACATCCAGTTCCTCAAATTGAAATGTCCAGAAACTGTGCAAACAAACAAGACATTGTTCATGGCTTCTAAAGACAGAAAATCGTATTCGCCTGAACACATGGAAGCAAATCTAGAACAATAACCAACCTAGCAATTGATGCTAACAACCAAAAAGGAGATGATCCGTGTGAGAGAATTGATGACTCATCAGAATCAGATGAAGACCTGCCACTCAGCCAGCTTATTTCTCACAATGTCCAGACCGCAACAGGCTCGGATGTGTCCGATGAAGACTGATGATGACAGCAATGAACTTCATCCATTTACTTTCAGGCATGTGCCTGCTGACACATGTGTCAGTGTACGGTTCATAGGTTTTTTGGAGTAAGGCAACCTATTTTCACCGTTTTCTCAAAGTGCTGTTTTTGTTGCAAGAACATAAAGTTGCCACACTCTGTTGAAATAAATATTTGGCATAATTGCACCAAATTTTGCAACTCAGTATGCAATAGGCATATCCAATGCATGAATTAAAAGAAATAATATATTTAATGGTTTCTTAATTATATGTTTGTTAATTGTAATGTCAAAATGTTACACAAAATAGAGCATTTTAGAAGAACTCTTATTTCATGTAAACAACACAATTATATGGTTTATGTGATATTCATCCAGTAGTTATACATAACAACAATACCTGTGCGAAACTACAAGCGTGTAACTTTAATATGTTTTGCTAGAGCTTGGCAAAAATATATCTTAAGTTTCACTGTCATGTCGGCCATATTGGATAGAGAATTTGCATAATTTATGCAAAAAATGAAAAATAGCTTAATTTTATTGAAAACTGGTTACATGCCAAATATGGTTAATCTGTGTTGAAAAGTAGATTTATTTAAATATATACTACCTACCTTGAAGTTTTGACATTCCCCCAAGATAATCTGGGAAAAAAACATCATATAAAACTAGGTACTCCAAACAGATTTTTTTAAATCAACATGAATATTTACAGTTTTAGTCAGAAAGGTTTATTGATGCGGCCATAGACTTTGGCAATGTCCTCTGTCGACTGGAAATATTTAAAAAATTGAATTCTTACTAAAATTGTGGTGAACATGAAAACCATACGTGGTAGCTAGTTTCCACTACACATATTAATTATAAACATTTCTCATAAACTGAAACAAATATCAGACTACTTTTGTAAAAACTAAAGTAAAAAAGAATCAGATCATTCAGTTGAAGGGTATGATTTATAGAGCCTAGCTATAGATAGAATAACCGTATTTTACTATGATCTAGTTTGTAGCTACATGGATAAATACTCATTTATTTTATTAACTAAAATGTTAAGTAGTGAGGAAGAACCCCACCCGGAACCCTGTTTGCCATTTTTTCCCCATATTAATTCGAGATGAAGCTTCAAATATGGACAGGTAGAAATATGGTGGACGGGTAAAAAAATGAAGGAACAAAAGCAAGGTCTTCCAAAACCATAGACATTGTTAGTTATGCCTTGAAAGTGAGTGAAAATGGTGTCACATGTGTGTTTGTAGTCCATTTCAGGTCATCAGACACATTTAAAAGTTTGTAACCTGGCATAACAGTTAACATCCATGTGTCCACCAAAACGTGTGACTGGCAATAATTTTATCCTGCATAAAGCCCTGGTCACCGTGGACATTGCAACATCAGCTGATTGTGTCATGAAATGTGCTGTGCCACAAGGGTCAGTAGTTGGATCAATTCTATACTGCATATACACGAGATCCATCAGTGACATCATTGCATGACATGGCCTGCAATACCATTGTTATGCTGACGACACATATACATGTATATGGCAGTGAAACCAGCCAATCACAGAAGCAGTTACAAAGATCGAACAATGTTTGACGGAGGTGACTGACTTTGTATGGAAAGAACTAAGTTAAGTTGAACACTGAGAAGTCAGAGGCAGTCATCTTCCTAACATCAAAACAACGAAACGATTTGCCTCTGATATTTCCGTGACGGTTGGTGGGCATTGAGTTGTGCCAAAGCTATCTGTACAAAACCTAGGAGTCATACTCGACAGTGGTCTGACTATGCAAGTGCAGGCTGCTCAGATAGCAGTCTTGCTACCACCAGATACGCAACCTTGGACAAATCCGGTCAAGCATCACTGATGATGCGTGCAAAACCCTGGTACATGCGCTTGTTCCTGCACGCCTCGACTACGCGAATGCGATGCTATACGGCCTTCCGCAGACAATGCTGCAGCATTTGCAACGTGTGCAAAACTGCACTGCCTGGCTCGTCAGCCGTACTAGAAAATACGACCACATAACGCCAGTACTGCAGCATCTGCACTGGCTACCGATTTGTGTGCGCCCAACATATAAAGTGCTTCTATTTGCTTATTCGGTTATGCATGACCAAGCACCATGTTACCTCGCGGAACTACTATCACGTCGTCAACCCAATCGCCGATTGAGGTATGTGTCTTTGCCGCTATTGACACTACCTGCTTCGCAGACAATCACTCACAGTGATCGCCGTTTTGCCATAGCAGCGACCGCTCTGTGGAATGGACTGCCGGACAGTATTAGTACGGCAAAGACACAGCCACAGTATAAAACACTTCTGAAGACACCTTTTTATATTAGCATTTCTGTGATGTGATCATGTGGACTTTAATTACATACATTTATCCATAAGTTATACAATTTATATCACATAATTATTATGCAACGAGTATAATTATTAGCATTTTAGTATGATAATTTATACGTCAGATTTGCTGTTATTTTTATTTTTGGGGCACTATACAAATAAATTGTATTATTATTATTATTATTATTATTATATTATTATATGCAGTACAATGTTGATTTAAAAAGAACTATTTCTGGGATCATTCAGCTCTACATATGCATACTTCAGTGGCACCACATTGCGGATTAGTTATCTACTCTGCTTGGAAGCCGTGTACTGCGCATCTATTAGGGACAATATGGTATGTTAAGATTGAAATATCTCTACGGAAAAAAATTATGACACATCAATGAGAATGGTATCATTTTGAAGCCAGACAAATGCAGGTTCCACAAATATAATAAACTGCACAACAATCTTTTAGTCCAAGTGACTGATTTTGTTGTCCTGGATCACATACCTCTTTTACTTCAGTTACAGATACAGACATCTCATTTTATAACCCGTGCTGGACGGCTCATGAAACATGAAGCACAGGTGGACATGACTGTGACAGGTGTAGCTGGATGACTCATGAAACATGAAGCTGTAGCACAGGTGGACATGACTGTGACAGGTGTAGCTGGATGGCTCATGAAACATGAAGCTGTAGCACAGGTGGACATGACTGTGACAGGTGTAGCTGGATGACTCATGAAACATGAAGCTGTAGCACAGGTGGATGTGACTGTGACAGGTGTAGCTGGATGGCTCATGAAACATGAAGCTGTAGCACAGGTGGATGTGACTGTGACAGGTGTAACTGGACGGCTCATGAAACATGAAGCTGTAGCACAGGTGGACATCACTGTGACAGGTGTAGCTGGACGGCTCATGAAAAATGAAACTGTAGCACAGGTGGACATGACTGTGACAGGTGTAGCTGGATGGCTCATGAAACATGAAGCTGTAGCACAGGTGGACGTGACTGTGACAGGTGTAGCTGGACAGCTCATGAAACATGAAGCTGTAGCACAGGTGGACGTGACTGTGACAGGTGTAGCTGGACAGCTCATGAAACATGAAGCTGTAGCACAGGTGGACATGACTGTGACAGGTGTAGCTGGACAGCTCATGAAACATGAAGCTGTAGCACAGGTGGACATCACTGTGACAGGTGTAGCTGGACAGCTCATGAAACATGAAGCTGTAGCACAGGTGGACATGACTGTGACAGGTGTAGCTGGACAGCTCATGAAACATGAAGCTGTAGCACAGGTGGACATCACTGTGACAGGTGTAGCTGGACAGCTCATGAAACATGAAGCTGTAGCACAGGTGGACATGACTGTGACAGGTGTAACCGGACGGCTCATTAAACCCAAAGTACAAATTCACATTCAAGCATTGAAAAATTCTATTAAATGAAAGCACAAGAATTTGAACCCACGTTCTGATCATTACAGGCACTAAAAAATGCTATTCAACTACAAATACTTGACTCCAAATTTCCAACCTGGTAGGTACAAGAAGAAAATTAGAAAGAAGGCTTCCCTACCTGTTGTCTTCCATCACCCCAGCCTGCTACCATCCATATGTCCACTTTGAAGTAACTCAATACACACTGCCGTTAAACTTTCAGACAGTCGCATTGTTCTGTCAACCAGTTGTTCAGGAATTCTGGGAAAGGTGGCACTGCAGCTGTGGGCAAAATACCTCAGTGGCCACCACTGTGTTGATAGAAAGCTCTTGTTTCAACGATTGCCGTGAAGGGTCACATGTCCATCGTTCATATTATCCAACAAATGAAGACTGATGAATATGGATCCTTCAAGATCTGAAACGTAATTGATTGCAACACATATTTGATAACACATTTTATGCACACAATCATTCCATGTATAGTGCAATAACATTTCATATTTGTATGCATCGGTTGTCGAGTTATCCAAATTTTAATGCAAGCAATATGGAATGCAATTCACACCTGGCTGCCATCTTAAATTTGTCTGCCCACAGCAGAGTGTAAAATAAGTAGGCTGCCTACCCAGTAAAAAGTTAAATAACCTTCACATTGACCAATATTTCAATATGTTCTGGGACATGTAGTGTTTATGATCCCAAAGTATTAAACATCAGTGTCAATTTGCATTAAAATATATTTCTCTCACAAGATGGCACCACTGTACAACTGCTTTTCCACTGATAGTCTGGTCATAATTGACCAAAACACACTGGTCAGGCTTTTATGCAGAATAAAAATTTTGCCAGTCCAAAAGGTTGTGGTTGTTGGGTGTTCACATGCCCACATGTATGCACACATGCGTGCAAACCTTGGTTTGGGTAAAATTACTAGGTTTTCCCTGGGGTGAGGGTGAGCTTCGGCCATGATGCAAGTTAAGACTAAAGGGCAAAAAAGTCAACGATTTGGTGTTATGCACCTAAGAGTTTACACAAACTAACCATTCACATCTACAATCAAAATATTCACATCAGTGGTTTACTCAGTAAGTGATCAAGTGCAAAAATCTAGCAAAACCACCAACACCATGAATGGGACCATCTTGTTCAATGCAACTAATTAAAACTCAGCAACATACTGCTATTAACAAAATGTGCAATAAGAAGAAAACTACCCACAGGTAATATTTTAAAATAAATAATAAAAATACATGTCTAGATAACTAAAATTACCTATTAGTCATAAAATAAGTATGTAAATTATGTGTTGTTCAATGATGTCACATTGTTTATTTTAAATAACAATATTTATATAAACATCCTGCTGCGAGCAAGCGATGTTTTTAATAATAATAACTAAGACAATAACATATACCTGCACAAACCTATACAAACATAACAAGTAACTCAATATCCTTCCATGCTTCGTTCTCAAGAAGAATCAGGACCCATTTGTACCCAAAACTTATCTATAAATCACTTGCGAGTGGGTTTTCAAGCACTGATTTTGAGTTAAACATGTGTTGTTGGTAATATTTGTAAATATTAGATATCTATGCCTATCAGTATACATTGTCAGGGAGTTTTGCTTTTCCGATTGTCTTAGCTATGAATATGTACATATTAAAAGTGATATAGATCTGTTTACAAGGCATAAAGCAAACATATCACAAATATCAAGCAAATTTATCAAACTTCTCATACAAATATAAGTTGTATAAATTGTAATTTAGTGACAATTATACCATGTGGGTTAGGCACATTTTCAATTTATGTCTCCGTACTTACATGTACATTTTGTATACTGCTTTTACCCAGTGATGGGTCCGCTGCCCAATACAAAACTTTTGCAAATATTCGTCACCACAATGATGACTTTGGACTGGATTACGAATGGAATTTCTTTGTGACCAGCCATGGTAAACTGGGCTGCTGCTGACATTGACAGCCACAGAGCATTGTTAGATGACCAATTTGTGTCTGCTCGAACCATCCCAGGAACACAAGATAACCACTCATTTGTTCCACTGACATGAAGGTCAGCAAAGTATCAGGTGAAGAAGTTACCTTCATTGACAAGCAGGGAAACATGGATGTCCTAGCTGTCCAAGGTCCCACGAGCCTGCCTTTCCAGCCGGGCACATAATAATGATGGTGCATAAGTGAAGTCTGGCTGGACTCTGGAACATGAGCACTACAAAGTAAAATTAATGCAACCTTGTGGCCCAGGAGTGTCATTCAGCTGGCCAAAGAATGATGACATATGTTGGGTTCCACATGCACATGTGTTATGCTCTGTTCCGATCCCACCAACAAGAAGTGAGAGACAGTACAATGTTGACGTTGCAACCAGGGAGGAGATTGGTGTTGCGTTTGAAATATTCCAGCAAATGCATCAATGAGACAAACCCCATGTGACTTTGTTGCTGGATGACATTATTATACATCAATGTGTTCAGTACATCTGACAGCAATTTGAAGATCAGTGTGCACAGAATCACTATTGTCTAATAAACGTTTTGTAGCTCAATATTTTATAGATCTATACTATTTTTAATATGTACAGATTCATAATTAAAACAGTCAAATAAAAATTCCCTGAAATATGTATCATATATTATATATATATATATATATATATATATATATATATATATATATATATATATATATATATATATATACATATATATATAATATATATATATATATTTAAAAATATTACCAACAATATGAATGTTTAACTTAAAATCACTGCTTGAAGTTGAAAACCTGCTCGCAACAATTTATTAATAAAATGTTGGTATCAATGGGTCCCCATTCTTATTGAGAAGGAAGCATGGGCCGTAGAAAGATATTGAGTTACTTGTTATTATGTCTTTGGAATGGTTTGTCTGGAAAAAGTTTTGTAACAATATCCTTTTAGGGTCGGAAGTTTATGATAATCATAATCATTTGATTAGATAACGACCGGTTAATATGTTTACGAAGTAACGTACAACTGCGACATGACATGTCCTAGACCTAGAGCAAACATTACTGCATACATTTGATACTTTAGCGACTTTCCCTTAGGTTTCTGTCATTTCAACAGAATATACGACGAAAAGCACGTGTTGGGCAGTCATTTTTGGTTTGTTGGATATCGGCGTTTGTGTTTTGTTTTTGCCGCGTGTGCAACGGCGTTCAGCAACACAACTCCAATACACACACATACATCATAACGTTTGTTATATTTAATATGGTACCTGTATATCCTGGGCTTGTTTCAAGCTATACCAGCTTACGAGTAATCCATATATCACGAGCTCTGTCACTGGCGTCAACGCCAGGTACTATCACTGAGGCAGACGACACGTTGGATACGTGGAAAGTTCATTACCTGACGGGAGCATTCAGCCAAAATGCAGACATTGCAGTTAAACCGTCCCATTTGAGCGGTTATAAATGTGACATTGGCTGTGCATAAAGATGAATATACAAACGCTTCACTGCGTACCATTTCCGTACGCATGAATGCTCCATGTGGTTTGACCACTGACCAGACTTCGTGATTTTGTTCCATATGCAAATGAGCGGTTCGTGTATGTGAGGAGAATGTTGTATTTCATCGGCGCGACGGATGTGTTTCATCTCATTTAACCAATAAACTTCAACATTTTGAAGATTATTGTTGGTATTTGCAGGAGATGCGCATTGCAATAGAAATATAAGAGAAAATGGAATGACAGTGTTTGCTGCTGAATAAAATGAATTTGACATATGAAGGGAATGGATGTGGAAAGGATAAGGCCAAGGCAAGTGCAAGTTTATTTACTGGGCTCAGAAATGGGCGGCAACGCTCACTTTGAAACAGCCAAGACCACCCTTGCGTGCTGGGGAAGCTGCAGCTGTTTACATCAGTACCAGTCATACTATACCCTTGGCACATCCATGTGCATACAACTCAGTCAATAAAATCGCTCACAAGGAGCATGGTCAGCCTCCGGTGATGTTATATATATTTATGGGTTATTTCACCTACACTCTGATCGTGTCACATGTAATGTTTAGGTTGCGAACGGGTCATTCATTATATTAGTAGTAGTAGTAGTAGTAGTAGTTGTTGTTGTTGTTGTTGTTGTTGAAATATATTTCAATTCAATACCATCATTAATTTGGAGCGGGTATTTTCGCTGTTCCCGTGGCTGATGCAGTTTGGAATGGCGAAGTCAAAGCCAAAGGCTATACTTTTATATCTCGATACCGCTATGACCTTCTTGAAATTCATTGCGGCCTCAAACCATAGGCCTACTTGTGATACTGGTCACCTCTGGCTCCCTTCCCGTCAAAGTGATGTTTAAAACTAAAGAGGCTTTGCGATAATTTTCGGGGTATGGTCGTGTGACTGCAAACTCCGATATTTTGTATACAAAAAAGTTTGTTGACTTAGCCTTACGTTAGGCCGAATGACAATGCACGCTTACAAACCAGTACGGAGGAATTACGTCATAAACACCCTTAGTCAGGGGGGCACGGGTCCACATTTTGGAGGTAGTGGACACCTCGTGCTATTTTTGATTGTCCTATGTTTTTTAAACTCCAATCCCTCCGTCTAATATTCCAGAGGGCAATCCTCTCAAATCAGTGTACCTCACTCCGCAAATTGAGCTTATATCCATGCCTATGTGGTCCCATAATGGCCCACATAGGCTTTCCACATTATCACAGTAACTGTATAGCAACAAACTTAACTGTAGTATCAAATAATCAAGAATGACGAGAACTAATATAGGTGGCAATATCGTGTTCATAAGTTTATTATTCAAGATGCCAGATACAAAACATTGGACAAAATAACGATAAATCAGCTCGGTTTCTCAGTTGACGTCACACAAAAGGCGTCATAGTTACCTTAATATGTAATCAATATAATTATGTAATATATCAAAATTATGTACATTCATTTATCTACTGAATATTGCAAAGCAATAGTAAAATAGTGCTACGTTATATGCAATCACGAGCCAAACACGTACCCCACCGTCATAACGTGACGCAAATCGGAGTGTATTTCATTGATGGTATCATTTTCGCGTTCCTTACGGTAATATACACTATTAAAGAAAGGGTACTGATGCAAAACCTACTGCTGGTTATTGATGCGATGTTTGTTAAGACAATATAACATTATGATAACACGCATTATTCGAAGATAAAAACATATCAAGGCGTTACTCAATCACATCTTAAACATTGTTCTGAGCCATCTGTGTCACTCTTGTCACAGCCATTGTTTTCAACAAGAGTCCGAGCATGTGTTATTCGCCCACACTTGTTATTGTTCCCTTTGCACTTGCAAGCAGCACAACGCGGCACTTGGAATTTAGCGCAAGAACAATTACATGGGCGTTTGCTGGCGACACGCAACTTATATACCATTGTTTAAGTTCTGGTAATGGCGGCACCGTCAAAGATAGTGGTTCCAAATGTGTGGAACCCATCTTCCAACCGAAATCTAATAATTTCTGCTCCATTTTCAAGTGAGTCTCTTTCAGCACACCTGCCTTACAGCCATGACGCATCGATCCATTTGACTCAAAACAATTGATTATGTGCTGTTTGTTATGCATGCTTGATTGATCATTTCCTGGTTTCCATCTTCGTTAGACACTCAACGCCTGCGGATGGTTCATCATTTCTTTGAAATGGAATGTTACCTCAGATGCCAGGCTTTGTGTAAAGCTATTTGGTTCGTGCTTTAGCATCCAGGGGTATTTATGTAAGCCCACTCGCACTTTCCTTCACATCTTTGTTGTATGTCTGCCCATGAGCCATATCAGAAGTGACACCTTTGATTGACCCAGCTTTTTTCGCACAACATATTGACTTTTCGCGAAATACTGATATACATATGGTGCTGGGTTCTTCAGGTTGTACATTTTCTTTAGGCACAGTGGCAAGTTTTGCAATATTATATATTGGACAGTATGTCGCAAATATTTTGGTAAGTCATCAACCAGTCCACTGAGTTGTGCATCATCATTTCTTTCCAGATGCCATTGTTCAAATGCATCCGTGTGTAGATTAGCCATTGCCTCCTGTAGTAATTTATGTTCGCGCATACTTTGGTTGTAATCCCCTGCTGAAGCAAAACCTTTGTTAGCCGTTCCTTGCTTGCACTAACCAGTGGCGTCGATCCGGTTTTAAAAGTGGGGGGACGGGGGACCAATTATATATACTTTATATATACATATATATATATATTTATATGTATATATATATATATATATATATATATATGATATATATATGTACATATATATAATATATATATATATTATAATATATATATATATATTAACATATGTATATAATATATATATATATAATATATAACATATATATTTTATAATATAAATATATATATATATATATATATATATATATATATTATATGTATTAAAATAATATATATATATATATATATATATATATATATAATCCTGAAATACATCCAAACTTTTTTGTAAATAAAATACATAATCTATCGTTGGTCTGGTGTTAATTCTAAAATAAATAAAGGCCTTTATGTTATGCTATTTAAGATAGTTATGTTGGCAACATATATATTTGAAGAGGGGCCATGGCCCGCCCCAATCACTGAGCATTTGGGGGGTAGACTTTGGACCCAACACTGCTTGCCTGATTCATAGAGTGACACGATGCAGAGGTTACAGGGATGCCTGTGTGGGACTTGTGGGTTACATAAGTGCAGGAATCGGCTGGTTCCGCCGTAGGCGATATAAGTATCCACTAAGGCGACCAGGCTGCAATCCAAAGGGGACAGGGCAAACAAAAATGTATAATCTATAATGTGTTTGTTGGCTAATGCCTATTAATATATCAACACAAGGGTGCAAAATGACAGAGCCCGGCATGATGAATATTTACTGGACTAAGATCAAGTTGCCGGCTGCGGCCAACCAAGCAATTTATCTAGTTATTTTCCAGTAGGTAGTCGAAAGTTTATATCTGAACTCGTATAATTTGTATTAATTTTACTACTAGACCGATGTAGAGTTTATAAGAGAGGGGAGTGATCAGTCTCGCTATATATGCCTTTAAATTTGTTGTATGAACTGAAACAGTGTGAGGACATTTCTTATGCTGACCCCTCAGGCTGTAAAGTGGGGAGACGCGTCCCCCTCGTCCCCCAACGATCGACGCCCATGCTGTGTAGAACTTCCCAATCCAATATTTTGGCAAATAAATTTGTCGTCACTCAAATGGGAATAAGTTACACAAAAGTGCAGGAATCCGCCGCTTCTGCCGTAGGCGATAAGCATCAGGCAGGCGAGGGGTGAAAGTGCTACACAAATTTCATCATTTACAATGTGGTTGATGGCTAGAGCCTATAAATAATATCAACACAAGGTTGCAAACTGATAGAGCCAGGCAGCGGCGCAGTCCGGCATGATGATCATTTACTAAAGTAAGACCAAGTTGCGCGGTGTGGCCAGCCAAACAATTTATCTAGTCGATTTTCTAATGGGTGTTCTGAACTTCATATCGCGAGTTTATTGTCTATTTAGTCCTGTGTAGCGGCTTTTGAGAGAGAGAGAGAGAGAGAGAGAGAGAGAGAGAGAGAGAGAGAGAGAGAGAGAGAGAGAGAGAGAGAGGAGTATAAAGTCATAGGCTATATGCTATATGCCTCGCAATTTTTCTGAGCTGAAAAGTGGGGGGACAATTTCTATGCTGCCCCCCAGGTAGAAAAGTGGGGGGATGCGTCCCCCCTCCTTCCCCCTCCCTACGCCCGTGGCACTAACCAGTTTATATAAGGATGTCTTCAGCATCACTGTTCCGCATAGTTTTTCCAACTGCGCCCACAACGTTTCCAGCGAGATGAAACTACACCACACACACACACACACACACACACACACACACACACACACACACACACACACACACACACACACACACACACACACACACACACACACACACACACACACACACACACACACACCACACACACACACACACACACACACACACACCACGCACGCACCACGCACACCACCACCACCACCACCACACACACACACACACACACACACACACACACACACACACACACACACACACACACACACACACACACACACACACACACATGACAATAAGATTCCAATGTCATTTTCAGGGTTCCAAGCTTTCTCCCGTAGCCAATACGAAAGATCATGCAAAGCCTGATCAGCCATAACTACTGTTTAGTTCACCCCAAACATATTGGCCAGCTTTGCTGCATATTCTAAGCGGATCTATTTGACCAGAATGGATCATTAGACCATAGAGCATGTGGCTGGCACTGTTGACGCCAGTGTTGTGAAGAAAGCATTCCAACCTTAACAGTCGTTGCTTCCGAGCTCTACTTTCTTTATGGGTGACGAAAGATAAAATTGCCATGCCACAATCATCAACTGGAAGTATTGATCACACATAGGTTGCACATCTACAGTTCTCGTCTTTTCCAATGATCTGGCTTTACGATATTCGCACAAAGAAAGGTAGCGTGGTTCAACCGGAGAAGGTATGGTGCTCGACAACAAAAGTTTCAATACGTTATGATGACAACAGTGCGAAAATCTTCGTCCTTGCCGACACCAAATTGTTATCTACAACAATCAACATAGCTTATGCAGACGACAAGTTACCGTTTTTTAGAAGTTGTCAACAATAGTGCTGTCACATACCATATAATTGGTAATCATAAGTGTCCGTTGTTTATATTTTGTTAGTTTCGTATTTGTTGCCGAAAAAACACGGTAGACCCAAAATAGGTCACGTAATAAAAATTACTGATACGCTGTAAAACATGTCATTCAAACTTCATAACATGTATTTGAAAACAAGACTACATTATATTTAATTTACATATTAGAACGTAACGTGTATATATATATATATATATATATATATATATATATATATATATATATATATATATATATTTCAAGTTATTCCAGAGATTATGTTAAAATCTAACGTCAAACCAAAATAAGGGCGAGAAGTATACATTGTATGACGTTTCAAGAACATGTGATTTTCAGATATATTTTACAATTGTGTGTTATAAATCAACTGAGGAATGAATGGGGATACCTTTGATATGTTAACCATATATTTTGAATATGTAGTAAAGTGACTACGGTACATTTATATGAAATCGACGACAAAACGGAATTTTTTTCTACTTATTCTTCAATTGTTTATTTCTCGTTGCCATAAAATAATTATATACATTTCTATAATATATTTGTGGTGTTTATTCATCTCACCATTCCGAATATATTTTGGTACAGAAACTAGCTAAATTAACTAAATAAATTAAGAATATTTCATAATTAGCCATTGTGACTTTAAGGTCATTCAGACACCTTCAGGCATGACTATATAAGTGTAATTTTCAAGTGCCGTGTTACTTGGGCATATGATGGGAAAGATATCAAATGTGGGCGAGTAATACCTGTTCGGGCTATTGTTAAAAACAATGACTGTGACAAGAGTGACACAGATGACTCAGAACAATGTTTAAGAGTTGATTGAGTAACACATTGATGTGTTTTTATTTCGAATAATGCGTGTTATCATAATGTTACATTGTCTTAACAAACATCGTATTAATAACCAAGAGTAGATTATGCATCAGGACTGTCTTTAATAGTGTATTATTATCCTAAGAAACGAGAAAATAATACAATCAATTAAATCCACTCAGATTTGCGTCACGTCCCGATTGCGCAACACTTATGGGGTGGGGTACATGTTTGGCTTGTGATTACATATAATGTAGCACTATATATTTACTACTGCTTTGCAATATTCAGTAGGTAAATGAATGTACATCATTTTGATATATTACATAAATATTTTGATTACATATTAAGGTAATTATAACTCCTGTTGTGTGATGTCAACACCGATACCGAAATTATGTTTCGATATATTGTCCAATGTTTTGCACCTGCCTTCCTTAAAAATAAACGTATCAATAAGATATTGCCATATATATTACTTCTTGTCATTCCTGATTATATGATATTACACTTAGCTTTGTTGTTATACATTTACTTTGAAAATGTGGAAAGAGAAATATATGCAACGCGGCCATTAAGACACTACATACGCCTGAATGTAAATGCAATTTTCGAAGTGAGGTACACTGATTTTAGACGGTTGCCCTCTGGAATATTATTAAGGAAGGATTGAAGTTTAGAAAACGACAGGGCAACCAAAAGTAGCACGAGGTGTCCACTTCGACCCCCGTGCGCCCCCACTACCTACGGTAGGGGAGAGCGGAGCTTGTATAAGAAAACAAACATATCTCCAACAAATAATTTGGGCATAATTAATTATCAGGCCTATTACAAATTTGTGCTATAATGAGCTATATGAGGTATCCTTAAATTGTTGCTATTTACACCGATACGGGGCGACTTGTACCAGCTTTTGTGTGTGTGTGTGTGTGTGTGTGTGTGTGTGTGTGTGTGTGTGTGTGCGCGCGTGTGTGTGTGTGTACGTGCGTGCGTGCGTGCGTATGGTGGTCACACCCTGTATTTGTTCCTTACACACGTGCACTTTCAGGTGGGCGTGCGCAAACACGCGCACTCTCTTGTACATAAACATGTATAGGTAAAGGTAAGTACTTATAACTTATAGCGCAGTATCCAGCTCTCTTGCATGCCAAAAGCGCTCCACCCTATACTTCCCTGGCAGACCTGTTCAATTAAGCACCATCACAACTTGGTTAGAAAGCATTCAGCTACGCTGCAATTAATGCGGGTAGGCTGCTCAAACACATCTACTCTCTACAGCCATGCAATACTTTATACAGTTGGGTGAACTAGAGCATTGTATGATGAAATAACTTCGCTCTGTACTAATTTTGTTCCGTGTTTTTACTGGCGGGATAGTTTCCAAAAACTCTACTTTCACCGATAAAAGACAAAGGTTGTAAGGAGACAACTACGCGAACGAACGCGCACGCGAACGCACACGCGAACGCACACACACACAGGAAACGTAAAATTTGTCGCATGCGTATAAGGAGACAACGTTACCAGGAAGTTGCGCATTGCGCAGTTGCGGGTTCGCACAATTAGCGGTCACGTGATTGCTGTTTCCGCCCAGCAACGAGCAGTCGAAGTGCACTCGCGGAAGGTTAGTTGTTTTCATTTTTCGTCATTTTCTCTTTCGTCGTTTGTACTCGTTCGTTCTTGATACAATTATCATTTATTCGTTTCAATGTTGTTGTAGTAATCGGCCACGATGACATTGAGATGTGGACTACAAGCTCTATAATGCGTGCAACACGGCCATGGGACTGGAATTCGAAGAGGCTTTCTCAGCGAACGTCGATCGAAAAGGAAGAGACTTCACAATCGGATCAAGTGGAGGAAACAGCTGTTACGCCTAAATGACAGCGTTTTATGAGGTGTAGATTGTTGTAATTTATTTTAGGTAACCATGGTCGGGAGGAGAGTAAACTCCTTTCGCTATTGAAGCATTGGAAAATCATACCTCCTCCTCCTCGAAAGGGGTTTGAGGTTGGGTGGCCGGCTTGCAGATTCCTTCCATGGCCTACCCGCCGTCTTCAACTGTCAGTTATTTTAATAAGATATTGTTTATATCTTATCAAAATGACTGATTAATTGGTGACGGTGCATTTTTCGTCATTCGATGTATCATTTCGTTATGTAATTAAAGTTTAAAAACAAAGAAATGAGGTATTGTTTTTTAGAAGCGTTGTGTAATCGAAAGAACTATGTGTAGACTTATAGATTATAGACACGAGCGAAATGACGAATGCCAAAATGCACCATGAGAAATATTATGCAGGTATAATTCTTCATGCAATCTATTCTGAGTCTTGCAAACATTCTGCCCGCTGAGGTGTGTGTACAAACTTCGCAGAGTGAATCCACATCCATATGTTATATATTCAAAACCACGAAGTCAGAGAAAACACCAGGTCGATTGTAATACAATATTTCGGGGACGGGTGAGCAAGTTAAGCTCGAAACGTTTTCATCAGAATAACATATCCGATACACGCTTTGAAGCTTAAGTGCCCCCACCTCATACACGTCCTGCCATGGACATTCACGTATTTTGGAGGTCGCCACGAACAGGTACCAAATGCATTACCTCCTCCGCAGCGTCGCCGTCTTGTCTCTCGATTTTAAAATCTGACGAGCGAGAAACTGTAAACGTCGCCGCGAAAAATGTCAACACCTCCCAGTTCGATAGGTGACCTATTGTGTCGTGCTGAAGTTACGCCTCAACCCTCCCAATTTTAGGTATGTCCCCACTCATAAGACTACGCAGCTGTTTTTATGTAGCCGGCGGAGTATCATAGCTGCCAAACCGTGACCGATGTCAGGGAGTTTTCTTTGTATCGGTACAGGTGTCATTTATTTGGTGATGTCATCACGATGAATTCTTCTCTGGTTCTAACATAAATTATGGCATGTCAGGGTAGAAATTGTTTTCTTTGAAAATGTGTTGTAATTTAAAATCTTTTCCTGAGCACATTTGTCAGTCCATTCTATAGATGCAATGATAATTTCAGGAAATGTTCTGAACGTATTTTCAGGTTATGAAAGATAGTTGGAATAAACGTATACAGGGAAATCAAAAGTGGTCTCAGCCCGTATTTGTTCTTTACACATGTGCACACTAATGTGGTTGTGCGGAAACAAGCGCACTCTCTTGTACACATGCATGCATATGGATATGTAGGTTATTTTACATTTTAGCGCAGTATCCAGTTCTCTGGAATATCAAAGCGCTCCACACTTTACTTCCCTGGCAGATCTTTTCAATCAAACACCATCTCAATTTAGCTAGAAAATATTCAGCCACGCAGCAATTAATGCGCGAAGGCTACTCATACACATAAACACCATAGTCTATAGCCTTGCAATCCTTGATACAGTTTTGTGAACTAGAGCAATGTAGGATGAAATAACTTCGCTCTGAATTAGTTCTGTGTTTTTACTGGCTGGATAATTCCCCCAAACTCTAATTTCACGGGTAAGACTACTGTTGAAAAAAGTCAAATACCCGCACGAACGCGCACGGAACGTACACACACACACACACACACACACACACACACACACACACACACACACACACACACACACACACACACACACACACACACACACACACACACACACACACACACACACACACACACACACACACACACACACACACACACACACACACCACACACACACACACACACACACACACACACACACACACACACACACACACACACACAGGAAACGTAAAATGTGGCGTATGCGTATAAGGAGACAACGTTGCCAGGAAGTTGCGTATTGCGCCGTTGCGGGTTCGCACAATTAGCGGTCACGTGATTGCTGTTTGCGCCCAGCGACGAGCAGGGTTTAAGGTGAAAGCGAAGTCAAAGTTGATTCTCGGAAGGTTAGTTGTTTTCTTTTTTTCGTCATTTTCTCTTTCGTCGTCTGCATTGGTTCATTCTTGATACAATTTCATCGATTCGTTACAATGTTGCTGTAGTAATCGGCCACGATGACATCGAGATGTGGACTACAAGCTCTATAATGCGTGCAACACAGCCATCGGACTGGAATTCGAAGAGGCTTTCTTAGCGAACGTCGATTGAAAAGGATGAGACTTCACAATCGGATCAAGTTGAGGAAACGGCTGTTACGCCTAAATGACAGTGACTTTATTCGTAATTATCGGACTTTAAATGTTAGCGTTTTATGAGGTGTAGATTGTTGTAATTTGTTTTAGGTAACCATGGTCGGGAGGAGAGAAAACTCCTTTCGCTGTTGAAGCATTGGAAAATCACACCTCCTCCTCCCCGAAAGGGGTTTGAGGTTGGGTGGCCGGCTTGCAGATTCTTTCCATGGCTTACCCGCCGTCTTCAACTGTCAGTTATTTTAATAATATATTGTTTATATCTTATCAAAATGACTGATTAATTGGTGACGGTGCATTTTTCGTCATTCGATGTATCATTTCGTTAAGTAAAAAAAGTAAAACAACAAAGAAATTATGTATTGTTTTTTAGAAGCGTTGTGTAATCGAAAGAAATATGTGTAAACTTATAGATCATAGACACGAGCGAAATGACGAATCCCAAAATGCACCATGACACACATTATACAGGTGTTGTTCTTCATGCAATCTAGTCTGTGTCTTGCAAACATTCTGCCCGCTGAGGTGTGTGTACAAAATGTTATGTCCAACACCACGAAGTCAGAGAAAACACCAGGTCGATTGTAATAAAATATTTCGGGGACGGGTGAGCAAGTTAAGCTCGAAATGTTTTCATCAGAATAGCATATCCGATACACGCTTTGAAGCTGAAGTGCCGCCACCGCCTATACGTCCCGCCATGGACATTCACGTATTTTGGAGGTCGCCACGGACATTACTCCTTCCGCCGTTTCGTCGTCTTGTCTCCCGATTTTAAAACCTGACGAAAGAGAAACTGTAAACGTCGCCGTGAACAATGTCAACTCCTCCCAGTCCGATAGGTGATATCGTGTCCTGCTGAAGTTACGCCTCGACCCTCCCAAATTTAGGTATGTCCCCCTTTATAAGACTGCGCAACTGTTTTATGTAGCCTGCGGAGTATCATAGCTGCCAAACCGTGACCGATGTCAGGGAGTTTTCTTTGCATCGGTACAGGTGTCATTTATTTGGTGATGTCATCACTATGAATTCTTCTCTGGTTCTAGCAGAAATAATGGGATTTCAGAGTTGATTTTTTAACATTCGGTATGGTAATTTAAAAACGTTTCCTGAGCTCATTTGTCAGTCCATTATATAGATGCAGTGATAATGTTACGAAATATTCTGAACATATTTTCTGGTTATGAAGGAAAGTTGAAATAGACGTCTGTAGGGAAATCATAAGTGGTCTATCCCCGCATTTCTTCCTTACGTGCACTCTCAAGCGGGCGGCAGCAAACAAACGCACTCTCTTGTTCACATGCATGTATAGGCAAAGGTAAGTTCTTATACATTTTATCGTGCATGCTGGACATGTGGTCAGTGTTGTGTGTTCCGTATGTGGGTGCTGGGGTCTAATATAGCGATAGAACTGTACGTACTGGTAATGTGCTCAGTGTTCTGTGTTCCGTATGTGGGTGCTAGGGTCTAATATACCGACAAGACTGTGCGTACTGGCTGGGCTTGTGGTCAGTGCTGTGTGTTCCGTATGTGGGTGCTGTCTTATTTTGGCAGTTATCTGCAATATTGTTTGAGATATAGTGAAAATTAGATTTTTCAATAATGGCGGCACTAATTTGCATAAAAATGATATGTGGGACATTTTGTTAACATAGCAAACCGTTTTCTTCATATTTTTGGCGATCTAGTGATACCAATTAAAAGTATATTTCCGGGGGGTGCACGGTACCTCCCTCTTCCGACTAGACTAATAGTAACGCAAAATTTAGAAGTAAAAAGTAAGAAAGTTAACAAAAAAGTACTTCGCTACAAGTAAAAGTATTTCCCCAAAAATGTACTTCGTTACCACTGTGAAGTTGTGTATTTAGTCATGTGGCTGTTATTTGTAAAGCGTCTGTATTTTATATATATATATATATATATATATATATATATATATATATATATATATATATATATATATATATATATATATATATATATATATATATATATATATATAATATGTATATACATATGTATATACATGGTGCCTTATTTGGTCAGAAATTCACTTACTTTCTTTGGACCATAATATGTGAAACGTACAACGTTTCAGCCCATCAGTTGTACGTCTTGGTCACGTACTCGTGTGACGTGGGTGGCTCAGGTTTCTTACAAAATAACAAATCTTGGAGCCATGAGCAAAATACTCCATATGGTGTCAGTATGTTCTTAGATATAGATTAATATAACATCTATGACAAATGGCTGGTGACAAATGAAAACGTGGGGATACTGCGATCTCTAGAAATTCAAAACGGCACTTATGGATGCTTTGATGCAGTAAATTTGGGCGTCAATTATGCTCATCAAGTACATGTTTAGTTAGCATAATTTTAATCTGTGACATTGAAATTGTGTAGATATTGGTCGTCATCTGTCATATCGTTCACGTACTGTTTCGCTTTGAGTGTTTGCATCTTATATTCTAGGAGGTTATTGTATATGATTGTATCTAGCTAGTTCAGCTGGGTGGGTGGAGGAGATTGGGGTTGATTAGATAGACAAAGCAATGATGAAGACAGAAAACGTTAAACCAGCAGGCATCCGGAAA